>NW_019091662.1:241618-253304 GCF_001949145.1 Acanthaster planci
GTGAGATATCGTGCAGGGACAGACAGAAATATCTTATAGACTATAGACCTAAAGTCTGGCTGTTAACCAGTGAAGTTACGTCTAGAGTAACTAAGTTATCGAGAAAAACAATCTACCCTAACAAAAGTCTATGATGTTGATTTATTTATGTAACCAAAATGGTATTATTTCATATACACGTTACTTAGCCGATGTCAGGATATTATTTCTTCTTTCAATTGGAGTTTGGCGCAACTGCAAAAACGAATACATGTACATCTTCTAGTTCTATTGCTAAAATGAGAGTCAGGCATGGTGGATCGATCGAACAAGGGCATGTACATGTGAAACGATCAAGGGTCAAAGTTAAAAATACCGCTGAGCAATCGTGACGAAAAAAAAAAACCACGGGCGACGGGCGACGCACGACGGGCGACGCACGACGGGCGACGCACGACGGGCGACGCACGACGGGCGACGCACGACCGGCGACGCACGACGGACGACGCACGACGGCTGATGTGGAATTCCATAGCTTCTTCTTCATTATCCTATGTTGGTGACGTTACCATCTAATTCCTGTGAGTCGGAGTTTCTGTAATGGGCACAAGCATGTCCAAAAATGATACAAGTGTTTATCGGTACTGCATTTTTATAATGTCAGCTTTGATACTCAGTGATAACAGTCATAAACACTGAAATTTTGTTGGGTCTGTAAAAAGCACACTTCAAATCCCTGTCATTCTTAGAGAACCTGATGTTAACGTGGTCCGGAGAAAATGTGAAAAAGATTTAAAGAAGAGTTCTTTTAAAATTAAAGAATTGAAGAATTTTTAAAAACCTTAATTTTGATTTCCCGACCGGTACTTTAAACCGAACTCAAGATGTCTTGATTTTTTCAGTTAAGATATCTGGAAATGTCTTTGTTCGTGTGTGTGACAGTATGTTTATATTTTTTACGTTATTGAGGAGTGATTGCCAATTGCATGGTTCAACTGTCACCGCAGGAGAACAAGTCTACCAAACCGTCTGGGCGTTTTATTGGTTGAACCAATTCTGTGCGAATGCGTCAACAGGGCTTCCACTCGGAGGGTTTTAGCATAAGCAATAAGCCACTTGTGAGTTAAATTTGGATAAAATCGGGTACACTGTGATATCTAATTGCACAGAAACGTAACAACTTGAATTCCCTAGACTAAAGACACTGTTGCTATGCCTCGTGATTCCGGGCAAGCTTTTGCATAGCGACCACAATCTCTGGAATGGAATGGTTCCTTTTGCCGTTCTTATCCATTGAGAACAGTGTATTATTGCAAGGCGTCTCTTATGTGACTAAGCAAAAGCTTGCCCTGAATCACAATGGTTTCAGTATGAAGAATTCAAGCTGCTATGTTCACATGTAACTCAGCTCAGTGTACCAGATTTTATTCAAATTTAACTCGCAAATGGCTTATTCCACGGTATAGAGCCTAAAAGTTAACCCCTGATGGGCGCTTCCGGAACCTTTGGATAGGAAACATAACGTGCAAAGATTTTAGAATTTGTAATATTTTTTTATTCAGTTACTTCTTAAAAAATCCAACTCGGAAAAGAGGCTTTGGAAAATATTTGCTGGTATATCAATTTATAGAAACTGAAAAATCACCTATCCTGCCAAAAATTGGCCCATCACTTCCGAAAATCTAAAATACATGAAGAACAGTGCAATGTGGCAGTCTCGTACACAGATGAATATATACGGTTTGAAATTTTATGGTAGTCTGTCCGTAAAGACCGAAATAAAAACAGATCAAAATATTTAAACAGTCTTATAATTTATAAGTAGTAAACTTTATGCAATATTCTTCTTCAGTTTCGAAAGATTCTAATCTTTTATCTAATCTTTGCTGACAACAACTGTGTGATGTCAACTCAACTGAATATGGAATCCATCGACTGCAAGTAGGTAAATCTTTGCAACGTTGTACAATATCGTTTTCACGTAAGCACGAGCAGTGAAAACAAACGTGCGTGAACATGGAGACCTAGGTACGATATCGCCGGAAGTGAAAGGTCGTTAATAAAATTCGGGTCTCTTTACCCTTCTCCAGGTGACTTCTCCTAAATATTACTCGAGGAAGACAAAGGTAAATCTCCAAAATGAGTGTTTCATGGGGTGGTTTCAGTTAGGAATTATTCTTCCAAAAATTATCGAACGTGATAGGACCGCCCAACGTAAAATCCCCATAGGAGGACCGCGCTAGTGTTCCGGAAGTTCGCTTCGTGACCTTTTACTTCCAGGCCCTATTAAGCCCTGGTGAAATGCCGTTCGTCTGGTATTAATATACGCATCTGTGTATGCTTAACTAACCCAGCAACAGAGTTCATGGTTTCACTACTAGCAATGCCCACCAGTTTAGGTCCTCACGAACGACGCTAGAGGGGAGACTACCGAAGGGCCTCCCACTTGCATGGAAAGCAGGAGTGATTTTCCCAATAGGCGACGATTCCCGTGCACTATTGTTTATTTTCGCCATGCAATAGTGGACAATCCAGTGGTGAGGAAGCAGGTGCACAGCATTAACGCAATGTAGAAGTAGGACAGAATCAAAGAGAAAAATCCCAAGCCAGTAGTTTTTGCTCCCAGACTATGATGCATCGAGCAATACACGTACCCAAACCGGTTAGTTGCACTGTGCACTATACGTACATGTCTGACACACACATCAGAACGTCTCTAAAATGTTCATAAAAACACCCTCTTTAAGCAACAATAATTAATTCGTCCAGCCCAAATGCCATTATTTGAAGGTATGAGCAATCAGCTTACCGTATGTATGGGGGTACCATACATGAGAATCTTTCTAAATGTGAAATCCTGACCAAAACCGGTCAGTGGCACTTCTCAATGATCCGTGCTCAACAGAAGTCAAAGACTACTGGGTTCGAGTCCCACCCGAGTGAGCTCGTGCCTTTTTTCGCAAGCTCTCAGACAAGCACTGAGCATACAGTGTTTATTAATAGTACATACGTTGGTAAGGGCGCAAAACCCGTTATATAAATTAACATCATCTCCCCAACGCAAAAATACATCTTGAAAATAGTTCGCAGTACCCGCTGCTTCACCTGACTCGGACCGGCCAACCGACCCCGGCAAGCTCGGTGGTCGAGTGATTAAGACGTCCACACTAGTAAGCAGGAGGTCGTGGGTTCGAGTCCCACCCGAGTAAGCTTGTGACTTTTTTCGCAAGTTCTCCGAGAAGCACTGAGCATACAGTGTTTATTAGTATGCGTTGGGTAAGGGCAAAACCCGTAATATAAGTAGTCAAAGACTGAGAAAGCGAGTACCGTCTGGTGGCCAAACACTTGCAGCGAGTCCAGCAATTTATCGGCAATTAAAATATTTCGACAAGCACTTTTAAACAGTTAAGGTACATAATTGATCCCTTGGAATGTCTCATAGATTAGATTCCGACAAGTGTTTCTATAAGCCAAAAGTTTCATTACACATTTTCCACCTATTTACGAGGAATATCGTAAGTTAGGTTTACTTTACAGATAGCGGAGGGGCCCTTTGTATTCGTGAAGGACCGTCTGCCCAGATAAAGCGGCGTTCATCAAAGGGATTTATTTTTAAGTATCGTAAATGACACTTCATGCACGTAACGGAGGTTGTGTGAAGCAAGTATAAAATCCAGTTTTTCCATATGCATGTACATAAGAATTCAACTAGAAACGTAACCATTCGCGTTGACACCAGTAAAGTCCGAAAAGGTGACAACCAAACCGCGGGACGGACGACTCACTCTTTCTTCGTTTTCAGTCGTCAAGATGAGGAGACTGTTACTACTCTGGTGTGTTGTGGCGCGAACTTTAAGTGTTTTTTCTCGTAGTAAGTACCAAACATAGATGCCAAAGACCCCCCCCCGTCCGCGTACATACCGTCCAATCAATTACCATTTGAAAATTGCATGAAGGAAGATCTAAAATGAACCTTTTATTGTTTACTGTTTTCAGTGTATTAAGGGTTAAAATGATGATTCGTAGCGTATGTGTAGTGGAGTTACAGTGCAAAGTTAAAGTTGTCATACGTTGCCAGGTCATCAGGCCGAAGGGGAGAAGAGGTGGCCACAGAAAGGGCAAAATAGCAAAATAAAAGTGAAAATGGTCGTTTAGTGACATACTGTTTTCCGGCATTTAGCTTATAACTGGTCCTCTCTGCACTATGCTTTTATGAACGCTTTATGGCAACCAACAATGCGACCAAGTGTAGCAGATTGAAAGAAGTTATGACCCAAACAGTTGACAATGCAATGTACGTGGGAACTACATGTACATAAACAAGATGTCTCTTCTCTGGGTGCATGCAGCTAAGCTGCGCGTGATGTGACTGTGCGCATTAAATGGAAAATAGTGGAAAATAATATTGATTGTGGGTTCTATCGATTAAACAAGTGTGGGAGCTGTTATGAAAAGGAAATGTTTTACGGGAGTTGGAGAATGCACGGGGAGGAGTGAGCATCGCAAGAAAAACGTGTGTATTTGCAAGGCGCAAGTAAAGAATTAAATAGGCTGATTCGGCACAACCTGTAACCAAAGACGTTGTTGTCTATGCCAGTACTGGTCTTGCGTATTTAATCTCGTACCATCAGCCCATCTCACCTCCTTTAAGTCTACGACGAAATTGATAAGCTGCCGTATTCTTTTTAACACCTACGGACCGACGGCACTACAAAACCGAATAGTCGCGAATAGTTGACTAGACTATAGTCCAACCATCGTCGTTTAACGTACGTTCGATCAGCGTCAGTCGAACTATGGTCCTTGATCGGACTTGCCTAATATTGCACATGTATGCGAATTAACTGCTCCGTGTACGGAAAACTCATTCAGCTTTGATATTAAGCTTAATCTGAATCCATGAAGACTTTTGTACTTTCCAAAGAGAGCAAGAGAATATCTTTACGTTGGAATGACATGACGTTGTCAAAAATAAGCCATATTTTTCAGGTGACTACTTTGGGGATTCAATTATTCCTTAGCTAGACAAGCCCCAGTAGACTGCCTTGCATGGGCGTCGCCAGGATTTTTTAAGGGGGTATTTTCACTTTTTTCAGCTGTATTTGCACGTCTGTTCCTTTTTTAAAGAAGAAAGGCAACAAAATATTGTGGGGAACTTGCCCCTTTTTACTGGAAATGCCTTTGAATAGTGCATATGTTATGTTGACCTGAATTGGCGCCGCTTATACTTACCTCAAGTAATTTTGCCATTTTTCCATTCTTTACAGAAGCACTTTACGTTGTTTTGATGAATGTCTGTGCTTGGTGCATGTAGTTTTGCACATAAATGCCATCCATACCCTGAAAAGATGAATTTTACATGAAAGATAAAAACTGTAATTTTTATGTACCAACCATGATTACATCCGAGGGCCCTACCTACGAATTTTGCCCCCAAACCGCCACTAAAGTGGGCAGCATATGTAGCTTTTGGTGGCAAATTCAACAGGGAATGCTGCTTCGGGCTAATTCAACATGATGTTGTGGGAGAAAAAAATCGAAAGCCTTATTCACGGTCCCGACATCCTTGCTTTTATTTGCTGGTGTTATTTTCTTAGAGTTTTAGTGCTAATATTTGATAAACATATACCGATTGCTTACTTTCCTATTCACCAACGAAGTATCCTTTGTGCGTATAAATAAAAAAATCTGTCAGGGGGTATTGTCCCCCCCCCGCTGGATACGCCACTTGGAGTGGGATTGTTTGAACGGTGACATCCATTCAGTCTGACCAATTTATACAATTTGAACAGGTCATCCCAAAGTTCCTTTCCCGAGATAGCATTAACCAAAATGCAGCAATGTCAGCTCAGTGCGTACTCGTCTTTGTATGTTTACTTGAAAACCTCCCTGAAAAACTGGCTGTAGATAATTTCTGGATCTGCTGTTGATCAATGTGGAAATGAACCTAGAGAAAGTTAGGATAGACTCACAACTTCAGCCAAATGCAGTTTTACGTCATAAATTCGCTTGACTTGAAATGTGTTCAATATTTCGCGAATTCGCAACACGAGTACTTAATCTGACGTCATAGTTTCCTGATCGTGTTCGCATTTTCCGCTAGTAGGCCGGCCTGTAATGATAATAGAAGGCTTTCATTAAGTATTTTGTAAAGCCTGTTCCTCAATGAAATCTGTAACGATTGATTTCGCCTGGGTTTATTCAAGAGGCTGACATCGTCCTCTATGGAGGAAACATCATCACAATGGAGGACAGTGACCAACCGAGTGATCAGGGAGAAGCTCTCCCTCCCAAGGTAGAGGCCTTTGCCATCGCTGGCGACACCATCCAGGCGGTAGGGACACTGGAGGAGGTCTTTCGCCACGCGGGGCCAAAGACCCAAGTGATCTTTCTGAACCAACAGACCCTGATGCCGGGATTCATTGAGCCCCACCAGCACGCCATCTCCTGTGCCCGCATGCGGGGCCAGTACATCAACATTGGTGCTGTCACCTACAGGTAACCTGTAAAATTAACCTTAAAAGAGCCGGGGAGGATACCCCCCCCCAGCACCACCACAAAATAATATTTAACGTCGCAGTGCATTTTTTTCACGAGCATAGTCTTCACAAGGTTTTTTCTCAGTAATGTCGGTTATTTTGACATTTTGTGAAAATCGGACATACCGTTTTCGCCCAACGCCCTTTTTGCCGAGAGAGGTTAGCAAAATGTGAATAGATTTTCCATTGACACGCTCATTACACACGGGCCGACAAGCACGAGAGCATGAACATTAGCAACGTAACAAAACCTTAGGTTAAATTGAGTTTAAAGTTCAATGTTTTTATCATGCATGAAAAGGTTTAGAAAGATCGGACATGGGACGGTTGAGTTCCCTATTGACGGCGGAATCCGCCCCAGCTGTGAGTTAGTCTAAAACCTCTGGCTCTTAAAGGCCTTTACACACACCAAAGCGTCTCAACCCGGTTTGAGCTAAACCCTGATGGGCGAACCCAGGATCGCACTGGGTTGAAAACTTTGACCCTGCATTCAACTCGGAATTGTTTCGCACTTTGTTTCGAGCAACTTGAGCTTACCGGGGCGGAGTTCAATCCGGAAATGGGCACGAGCAAGTTTCAACCCGGAATGAAACTCTTAACCCCAGGTCCGGAGCAGGGTTGAGTTTCTCCTGGATAGAAGTCAACGTTGGGGTTGACGCAAGGGTTGGTTGCGGTTTCAAGTGCAAGTCGTCGCCTAGTTTCAACCCTGCTTCATGATTGGTCATGATGGCCGTCACAATTCATGACGATGAAGACTACCGATCTTCCAACACTTTCATTCAATTTTTTTATCTGATGCAATTTTATCAAAGCTCTTATGAGGAAATCCGTACTGTGATTGAGAGCAAGGTGAGCGAACTCGCTGCAGCCCCGAACAACACCGGCATCGGAATTTTCTTCGGCTGGGATCCCGAGCTGATTTCTGACCTGCCGCAGCTGAGCGCCGACTTCCTGGATAAATTCTCTGTGACCGTTCCAGTCCTGGTGTGGGGACAGAACGGCCACGTTGCCTGGGCAAACCATGCGGCCCTGGCAGCAGCAAACGTAAGGAAAAAGTAATTACCCTCGACAGTTACACGGTCCTTCGCCATCTGTAAGCTGTGTTCAATGTTGGCTGTCCAATATTATGTGCAACCTGTAAGACCAAACAAGCGTGAATCATTTGGCCGGCTGTCCTACCGACTAGCCAACTGACCCACCCACCCACCAGCGAAGCAGCGTTGTTCTGGGTCTAATTTCATGGCGCTTTTGAACAGTCAGCAGAAAAGTCGTGCTAACATTGGCAGAAAATTTTACTAACCTTATAGCACTATTTCATGGCTGTGCTCGGCGTGGTTGTGCTAACGGTCGCACGCACATAGAAATTTCTGTTTTGACGTTACTAAGTTTCAGCAATTTTTTTCTTCAAGGTTAACATGCCTTTGGGGGTGTGCTTTAATACTGCTTATGGTCTCTGTGAAAAACTTAGAGCCTCTCAGCATGAAATAATGGGCTAAGCAGCGCCGTGAAATTGGGCCCTGATTTGCATTAGGATTGATTTTGTGCACAAGTCAACAAGAACTGACTACAATATGCATTTCAGGTAATAATAATAAAATAATAATGAAAATTTATAATGCGCCAATATCCATCTATATAGAAGCAGAAAGACCCAGTGGACCAACTAGACCACCTTAATTTCTCTCCAGATAAACAGCACCACCGAAAATCCTCCCGGCGGGAAAATCGTGAAAGATCGTCACAACAATCCTACCGGTCAGCTTCTGGAGTTACCGGCCACCTTGGCAGTGGTCAATTTAGCGCCTCCAATGGACGCCCAGGCCTTCGCCCGCGCCTTAACAGACCAGTGGAGAGTCTATGCTTCGGCCGGCTTCACCACAGTGACCGACATGCTGTACTCTCCCATGCCCGGCCTCGACGAGGTGTTGAGAAGGTCTACAGACGCCCATGACTTCCCGCTCCGTCTTGGTATGACTAAAGTGTGTTTTTTTTGCAGTGCTGCACTTTTGTTATGGAGATCGGAAATATGCGAAATTCACCGTCCCACTGAAATCTTACCAAAAATATTCCAATTCACTTATCTGGGACCACACTGAGGCACGCCTTCTTAAACTTGCGTTTTTGGCATTTTAGGTCACCTTACTGGTCGAAACGAAGCGTACCGCCTGCTCGTGAGCTTGACGCCTCGCAATAATGACTTTCTGTTCGCCGAATCAGTCTTTAAAATGCTAAGTAAATTATATTCAACTAGTGTGCCTTGCTTTATATTTCCTCACAGCTCTGTACAGATTTATACAACCGGTGAAGGACGTCGATTTGCAAGACCATTGTTTTGACTGTACAGCGGACGGTATTGGCAATTACAGCTCCAGGCTTTGGGAGGCTGGCATCAAGATGATAGCCGATGGCTCCCCGCATAGCGGCACCTTGGCCGTCCGCGAGCCCTATCTGAACACCCCGCTGACCGAAACCCTGGGCTTCCCTGAGCCTCCGGGCTACGGCATCCTGAACATGGAAACGCAGGCTCTCCACGATACCATCAGGCGGTACCACCAGGCAGGGAAGCAGATGTCGATTCATGCCCACGGGGAGCGAGCAAACGACCAGGTCCTCAAGGCTTATGAGCAAGTACGCCATTGAGACACTGATAAATTAACACGTGCCTTGAGACCTGCACGTTGGGTCTTGGGGATGCGTCAGTCTGATCTGTTACAATCCACATGAGATTGTTCTTAAGTTAGATTTAAAGACTTTCAAAACAAAACAATCCTTTATCTTTATTCATACCGATAGGTGCATGTTTGTACCCTGTATGATAGCGTAGGTACAGATGGTGCAGAAAGTAAAAACATCAGCCAAGGTTTCTCCAGATGCAGAGGGCTTACGCGGGGGGGGGGCAAAATGGGAAAATTAAAAGAAAGATTAAAAAAACCCGAAATAAACAGGTAAAAGAGGAAAGGACTAAAAAATCTCCAGTTTACTTGAGAATACCTCGGAATTGACCCCCCTTCCATCGTGAATGGTTTGTCAGTTTGCTGCCAGGCTGCTGATCATTGCTATGCCCCCCAGCCCAGGTTGGACGAAGTCTACATTGCATTGCTACTAACGTCCAGGGTATAAAAGTCCGCAACAGTTTCAACAGTTTTTTCTCACATTTTTACCTGACGAAGACAGCTCAAATGTCGTTCACAAGTGCCTTGTATCCCGAATTCCATAAATGCTGTAATGTGATGAAATTACTAAATACGCCCGCAGACAACGTATTTTTATGTATTATTTTTCCTGCAAAATACGTTGTCCGCAGGCGTCTTAAGTAATTTCAACACAGCATTTTTGGAATTCGGGATACAAGGCGCTTGTGAACGACATTTTCAGCTGTCTTCGCCAGGTAAAATGCGAGAAAAACTGTTGAAAAAAGTTTTGCATTGTAGGGGGACTTTTATAACCTGGATGTTAGTCGCAATGCAGTGTAGACGTTGTCCAACCTTGGCTATGCCCTCCCCCATAAAACAACTCACAACACTCATAACCGAGGGTCTCCCGTGGGACAATATGCAATCCAACTCCACCTCTGCTAAATTTGCAACAACTTAATCGTAGATGCAGAAAATACATGTATACATGTACCACAAACTAATAGGTCCTGGCCGAGTTCCCTAACCAGGACAACCGGCATCGCATGGAGCATCTTGGCCTGATGACCGTGGACCAGATTAGCCGCGCCGGCAAGCTCAACTTGGCGCTTTCCTTCTTCGTAGATCATCTCCGCTTCTACGCCAAGGTCTACTCGACGGATATCTTCGGATCTGAACGCGTCAACCGCTGGACTCCACTCTCCGCGGCCACTAAGAATGGAATAACATGGACCATCCACCAGGTATTTAAATAGACTTTCAATACAGGAATGTAGTAGGGCCTATAAACAAACTCAGCATTTGCAGTGTCATGCCCACATCTGACAGAACTTTTCAAAAGTTGTTGTCGTCATAAAAAAAAGTTCCCATATGAACTCTTTTATCTGGATACATATAACAGGACCATCCCGCCTTTCCTGGGGAGCCCTCGCCATTTGCCAACATGAAGACAGCCGTCACTCGCTGCACCAGGGACGACCCCAACACTCCCTACGGCCCGGAGTACCGCGTCTCTATCCACGAGGCCCTGAAGGCCTACACCGTCAACGCGGCCTGGCAGCTTCACCTGGACCAGACGGTCGGGAGCATCAAGGTTGGCAAGAAGGCCGACCTCGTTGTTCTCTCAGACAACCCGTACGAGGTGGACCCGTTCGACTTGGAGCGCATCCGAGTCATTGAGACCTTCGTGGACGGCCGGCGCAACAACCTTGCCAAATTGAAGAAATTGAGAGACACTGACTTCCGTGTCCTTTATCGCCCTCTGGAGTCCTAATGTAGCTTACTTGAAACGAGCATGGCCCGTCTAAATAATTATCTGTCTTGAATCGCCCTTGCAGTGTAAAGGTACACATCGTCCATTAGTTTACCCTGTTGGATTATACAACTCATTCCCTACAAAATGGTGATATTTAGAAAGGCCATTTAAAAGTAGAATATCTGCTTTAAGCAGAAGAAACCCTTCATTGGTTGCAAACAGGCACATAAGTCGGGAGTCTTCATTTTGCTGGTGGCGAAGCGGCCGTAACGCGTGCATTTTCATTGCCGTTTGTGAACCAGCGTTGTGCAGTTCCGACCATAGGGTCGAGTTCGGGCGGCCCGCTCTTGACACAGGTTTCTTGTACTCGCGCTCGAACGGCTGGAACACGACCCAGGAACACTGTTCCCGGAACAGGATTACACACCACCTCCTCGTCAGGGTTTTACAGGAACACACGGAAAAACCCGGGAGATTTTGATTTTTAAACAGCTGTAAGCAATAGCGAGATGGCTTACAAAGCCGGAGACAATGGGGAGTTTTGCAAAATGAAAACTATTAATTTTCCACAACACAGAAATGAATGTTCCTTTTTAAATAGAAAAGAATTCAGGCCAGTTACCCAAGCATTAACCCTCCAAAATCGTAACGGACGCCGCCATTTTTCTTGTAGTACTACAACCAGCGATAACCAGTTTTACGCTTCCGGCGTTCGAGTGGCAAACCCACAAATAACATATCGAGCTCTTCGTGAACATATGAGAACAAGCCGCCCGAAC
>NW_019091663.1:2378-38128 GCF_001949145.1 Acanthaster planci
AAAACAAAACAAAACAAAAAACACAAGTAGGACAGAGCGTTCTGACGACTGTTCGTTATACTTTTCTGCTTCGAAGAAACCAGATAGGCAGATTTTACTACGAAGGCCGGAAAATGGCCATCTGCTCTTCTTATTAAAGGCACTTTTCCAAACGCAAGTCCTAGCGCCAAGCGTTGCTTTGTGTTTACTACGGCCGAACGCAACGCACACGAGTGTTATGTTAATGGGGTCGGAAAGTGAAACGCATGAGCGCATCGTATATATATGCATTGCACCCAAAACGTACATTTGGAAAAGCGCCTTGAATCGACACCATTAACATAACACAACCAGATTTTACTGTACTCAAGAGGTCTTTGGCTCAATTCAAACAGAAACATGCAAAATAATGTGCTGTACTATAATCCTAAAGGTACTCACCTCGATAACACACTTTTTAAACCACTAAACTTTGTCAGTACAGTGAATTTAGCATGCATTTACAGGACACTCTCATCCTGTGAATATAGGTCAAGCATTGGGATCAAATAAGGGTTCACGGCCATTACCGGTGGTATGCACACTTTTTAAGCCAGCGAACAAAATCTTCTATTTTGTAAGATATGCTTACTCGTCGCTGGAACGGATGCAAGACATCAGCAAAACTCCCAAAGTCTCATCACGTGCTGGTGATATTTAGAGATAAGTTTCAGCTGGGTGAAAAAACGTGGTGCGGCTTCTGCAAAAATGAGCCCGCTCCCTGTGTTGTCACCATACGACCTTGAGCTGTACAGTTATGAGCTATATCAGAATCCACTTAACGTGCGTACTGCGAAAAAAATGAAGCTGGCATTGAGTGACCGAAACTCACACCTTCATTCGCGGATATTTCTCTTGGGTTAGGTAATAAGGACCCGAAACATTCTTCAATTGATAGAGAAACATGTACCCTTTTCAATGACACCAACAGCGGCTATTTTGCTGTAAAAACGACTAACTAGCATGTGTACAATGCCAAAAGAAAAACGACTGGAAGTCTAGCTGACCAACGCCCTCACTCGTCTTTGGTAATGAAAAAAAAATAAGTGTCATAACTGGCTCACATTTCCAGAGATTTCTCTTAAGTTCGGAAAAACGGTGCTTGAGAAATATTCTTCATTTGAATGAAAAACCACATACCATGACACCATGATCGGCCAATGTCAACCAATTTTTGGACTTTTTAAGCTCAGATATAGAAACCAAATTCTGCAAACAAACTATGAAAACAAGCCAGGAAATGTGCTTGTAAAGGGAAAGACAATAAATAGGAAACACGACTAATAATAAAAGTAAAATGGATTTGGCAACTTGATACATGTAATTTGTAATTCTTTTTCAACTCTTTTATTGCACAAATTACATTCAAGGTCTCGAGGTTTGGGTCCTGGTCTCGGACTTCCAGGTCTCGACTGCAACACTGGCTAGGCACAACAATAGGTTCCTTTTATTTTCCAGTGGGGAAATCCCACCCCGCTCCCGCCCATGCGCCGCTATTGTCTGCGTCCAGCCACCATTGACAAAGCTGTACGGTGAAAACAAATAATACCTTGCCTTGGCTCAATCGTGAATACTGTATGACTTATCATGGGCAGTTAAGAGGTTGTTGTATCATGACCAAAGTTTAACTTTTCAAAACCAAAATGTGGCCATCAGATATCCTGGGCGTATACAGTATAAGCTGGAGTATCACGTTAACTTGTCCCCGTGTTTCGAGAGACGCAACATCGTTCAGCCTGACTGTACCATGCCACTTTTCGTTGGCCTAGGCCTACTGTGGGGAACAAGCAATGTGTTTCCCGGACCAAATGAAAAGGGTTATTTTTAGCCTCGGAAATAGTCGGGTTCAAATGTCACAAGTGCAACAAAGCATGAAGGTATCTCTGTCAGGTGTAAAAAGCTTAGTTACCGCACGCATATGCACGAAACTGTCGTGCTATTGAAAGTCACAAATACATGCACATGTAACAGCAAAGTCTGTGTTGAAAATGCATAACCATAGATGGTTATTGTCATCATTTTCTGTGATGTCTGGAGCCACTTTCATTCAGAAAGAATAGTGGGTATTATACATTTTGACTTTAGCATGATTTTGCTTGTTCAATAAACTGGACTGTGCAACTTTGAGACGAAAAGAGCTTTGAAGTTCTACCTGTGTTCCTCTGTGTTAGGCGAGCAAATCGGGAGATAGATAACCGTATTTGCTTACCGGTTGTACATTTCGAGGCTCAACAGTGAAAACCGTTTATACCGTCATGGAAGGTGTAAACATGGATCCTGTAAATAGTGTGAACACGGATGAGCGAACCAGCTCAGGAGCGGTTTTGGCACCGGCCGATGACGAGACTTTGTCTAGGATTCCGCATAAATGGCCCAAAATTGCAGCGGTATCCGTTGTGGTCGCCCTTCTCTTCATAGGTGTAGCTGGTAAGTCATACAAAACGATTGTCCAAAGCAACAAGAATCAGAAAGATTCTTTTCCAAGAAGAAGGAGAGATAAACAATCTTTGGAGTATTAATAGGATATCAATTTGGAAGGACTTGGTTTTTCGAACATGCGTCTGGATTTTTTTCTCGATAAAGTCTAGGAACACTTTGCAGGTAATCTAGTCTCTCAGATATCACTTTCCCCACAAAATTTGTGGATTCAAACCAAATTCTCAGGAATTGCGTTGACACAAAAGCAAGAAGCAGGTTGTTGCAACAATAATATGTTACCCGAATCTATCCGTGCTATGTTTATAAGAAACGATGAAGTGCATGATCACTTCACTAGACAGTGTACTAAATTTCATCAATGTTTTGCTCGTACCGCTGCTACTCAAAATACAGTTAGGCATCAGGGACCTAAACTAGGGAATCCCCTTGATGTTTCTATAAAATGTATTCAGAATATTCGTTTATTCAAAAAGAATTTTAAGGCTAAATTACTCTCTACTTATGTAGACTCTAATTAGTCTAATTTTTAACGTGTCTCACAGGGCTACTGGACCTGCTGTTTTTGGTTTAGTTCTGTAATGTGTATGTGTATTGGTGTGCTATGTGTTAATATGTAAAAATGCTCATTAATGTACTGGAGTATCCTGCTCGACAAGCCTTTGCTTCTTGGGACCCCCATCCACATTTATTTATTTATTCATGACATATTGTAATGGACAGTAATGTGGTAATTAAAGAATGGATGGATGGATGGATGGATGGATGGATGGAAATGGATGGATGGATGGAAAGAACTTTGGGAACTAATGTTTAAGAATTTGTTTGGGGAAGTATGGTCCCTTCTCCTTCTGCAACCTATCATTAACATAACTTTTCCCGACTCATTTAATGCTTAAAACTACGAGCAGGCTGTTGTATTTTTTGTATTTCCTTTCTTGTTTGTTTGTTTTTTTTTATTGCTGGGGTAGTTACTTTTTTCACACTTCACATTTTTAAACTTTACTCGGCTCTTAACACTACAATAATTCGTGGATATGAAAAGGCAACATAACTGTGTATATACATAGGAAAGTTAGCGAATAGCATTTTCTCTTCTTCATGCTGTGTTATTCGGCTCATGCTACATTAGAGACGTGCTTCGTTTAGTTCAAAACCTTCGTGAGGCATAAGCTTGCAATTCGGTTTCGAAGCTCCACCGCCAGATAAGATTTTGTGAACATCGTCATTATGTTAACTGCAATGTAGTTCATTTTCTTTCCAGCTTTTCCATCAGGGGTCTTCTGTCAAAGGAAATATATTTCGTGTCCTTCGATTAGCAGCTCGGTTATTTAGTTTTTTTTCTAACGTTAACTTCAAAATTCTTGTTTTACTTCAATTTAAAGAGAAAACACTTAGTAAAAGATACCTGCTCCTCTGTACAGAAATTATAAACGAGAGGCAATCTAAAGTATTTTTCGTTTTGTGTTCCCAACTGTCTTTTGACAGAAACTTCCCTATCACTCAGGAACATTCAAAGTGCTTTGATTTTATAAAATGTTCTTTATTTCACTTCATTTAACAAACTTGAATATTACTTGTCATTATTTCTGTCTTTTAATCTCCTTCATGGCTATATAGGTCTTGAGCTTGACCAAAACCAAACACAAACAATACCAAAACCTTCCAAGCTAAGCAAACACAAATCAAAAATAAATATATAAACAAAAAGATGCTTTTTCAACTGACCAAATTAACATGTAACAAATTAAAACGTCATCGTTTCGTTGACTTGAAATGCGCTGCAAACAAATGTTAATATTAGACACGCATGTTTAAAATCTAATGCCCCAATTCAATTAAGCCCAATAAAAATTTTGGACAACACTGAAATATCTGAAGTAAGTTTTTTGAAAGAAAAAAGCCTTCAAATTCTGACTGTTTACACTCTTACGATGTGTAATAAATAGTCCTTTCAGAATGCAATGTAAAAAGTTTAGGTTTACGACAAACAAATTTGGTATTCTTTTCCTTTCAGTGTTTTTGGGCATTAGATATGGTCGAGGAATAACCAGATCCCTTTGTGTTACTGATCAATGTAACAAATCCGGTAAGTGAACAGCTATTCCAGGTTTGCGCTAAATTTTTATGTTTTTTTTTTCAAGGGCTTGCACAAAGGACGGATCCAGAACCAAATTTTCGGGGGTGGAGGTAAACTTGTTTTTAGAGTGCCAAAGTATGAGATTTTCATGTAACCTTTATGGCCGTTTGGCGGGGAGAGGTTACAGATTTTGAGGCTTTTACACGGTTTTTGAAGGAAGAGAACAAGAAAACACCAAATTCTCGCCTCTCTCTAATTATCCCCCCCCCCAATAAAATTGGAAAACTGGGGGGTTTAGGGAATCGTGCCCTTTAACCTACATTTGGTATAATGCACGCGCCTGTGCCTGTACCGATTACGGGAATGCATGTATGCTAATTTAAAGATCTACAGTGTGCAATAATGTCCTGTCCACCGAATCCCCATTAGACAACCAACTAACAGAATAAGAAAGTTATTAATGAAAATGATGAACCAAATGCTGCTTCAGCGGCCATCGTTCTGAGCAGCATGGACAGGAGCCAGGATCCTTGCCATGACTTCTTCGAGTACGCATGCGGAGGTTGGAACAAGCAACAAGTAATCCCTGACAACAAGCTAGAAGTCGACAGATTCAGCCAACTAAATGACGACTTACAAGAAAAGATTAAAGGTATGGCCCACGGACTTGACTTCGCTTTGTTGGTATCCTTTCCAGAAACAATGGAGCGCAAAAACTCTTTGAATTAATGAAAACCAGCACAAGTTATTTTCTTAATTGGGGAAAATAGATTAAACTCATTTATTTATCTATCTAATTTATCAATTATTTAGTACAAGGATCCCTCACTGAGCTCAAAAGCACTTTACGTATTTCCCCCATTGGAGAAAAGTGGCTGGATTCCGTATCCTTTTGCTTGTAGACTTTTCAACACCTTACCCAGTCATCTCTGTAATCTTATTGCCAAGCAGCAGGTACACCCAAACAAATGATTTCCGTGGGTTTGTAGCTCTATGGCAATATGTTTGCAGGTAACTATTTTCTTATGAAGGTCAGTCAAGCGTCCACACAATACAGAGGCTTGTGCACAATACAATGTACATGTACGTGAGCATGCGTACTAGAGCACGTGTGTGTATACTGCGGAATTGTACACGTACATGTACAGTGTACTTGTACATGTGTATGTACATGTACATTGTACACGTGGATGTACATTTACACATAGCCTACGTGTTACACACAATACGGGCAACATGATAGCAGCAGTCAGTGTCTTCCCTGCCCAATCCACGGTTTAGCAGGGATTTTACTGTGTGGTTGGAGATATAATAGGGAAAAAATCCTCTGGGGCAACTCTTCTGTGGTTTGTACATGTACAGTATACCCGCAAGAAGAATGCGGTCATGGGAATTAAATTGAAGGGAAAGCGAGACCATTAAATTTTTTAGGGAGCAGCTGGTGATGTCGGGAAATTTAACGCTACAAATGTCTCGTAATTTAAGAACAATTATTAAGATACAGTCACCAGAAATTTTAAAGACTTTCCCCATATTAATTTTGTTTTCATAAAATTTATTTGAGTTTGTTTCGGGTTATCATTTCCCGGCTGTGTTGATAGAACTTTGAAAGTTTATGCAAAACACTGATGGGTGGATGGGGATAGCAGACAAAATCACGGAGATGTCATCCCATGAATCGGGTCTTCTTTATCTACAACCTCGGGACAAATACATTATGACTGCTTAACTTCACACAGTTTATATTTCTGAGTTTTTAGGTTTTATTTAGGCAATGGAGGAAGGACACAATTGAGGAAGGCCGGAAAAATTGTTCGGCTCATGCGTCGTTTGATCATAAAAGGGATTTTGTGCTCACGGTTATAATGTGTACAATGTCGATTGGCCAGATTTAATGCCACAAAAGCTATTAAAACTGACTCTCAAAAGCATGTGAACTAAATATTTAAAAATAAATGTTTTGCAGTCTCAAAATAATTACGAAAACGTTCGCAAAACGACGTCATCCCGGCCTGTAGAATATGATCGCAAAAGGCACGACTGACCCGCCTTTAAGCTTGAAGCACATTGTGCGATGTCGTCCGGCTGCAAAAAAAGCGCAACTCTTAAACGCTTGCGTTTTGGGGGTAATTTTATACCAAAGTCCTAAAAAATGACGACAAATCGCCAATACCTTTAATTTGTACAGGTGGATTGACACTAGCTGGCTACACCTGAGCGAGATAACCTGTGTCCCACCGGGGCTCGATTTGACTCAGTTACGAGTTGACCCGCTCCTTCCTTGACATAACATGAACACTGGCTGCCTAGCCTGGAGCTGGCAAGCAGCCCATTCAAAGTACGCGTTGCGGGCAGGCTCACACACCTTGTTGCAGTGCATAGCGTCGATATGTTGTCATTTGTGTATTTCAGGTACGGGTCGCCCAACGTCTTCAACATTTTCACAGGAGAGTACACACTCAGAGAACTACTTTTGATGGCCCCCTCCTCCGCAAATTAGTACTTATCAACATTTTCTATCTGTATCCTGATTCCTGAAATATCGACAAAGTCCCGTAGGCATTGCATTGTTGAAAAGTGCATGTACAAACAGCGCGATAATGCACGCACGACTGTACAACTTTATAGCTGTCATACCAAGCCGTCTTTCGGAGAAAGCGACAATGTACTATCCTTGTTTTAAGCCACAAATTCACGGTGAAATGCATGCTACACGCGTAACAGTGCAGATTGTTAATGATCACCGCTTCCTCCGACGCAGGAACGGCTGAAAGAAGCCTCACTGACACATATATGAATATTGATATTTCCTTGGTAGCCAATCACAGCACAATTATTGCATGCTTCCAGGATACTATTTGCACACTAGGCCTGTGCTTCGAGCTGCACCGCAAGTGCCCACACAGATAAACTGTTCGCACGTAAGCACATCATATCAAGCGGTGGATACTGGGCTGCGCCACGGCTGGTAGGCCTACAGTACAAGGAAAGTATATGCAGGCCCTATCCGGGTTGTAAGTGTGACGTCACTTCCGTTTAAACCACGCCCACTGCAAATGCACCGCACTCCAAGTCACATACGTTAATAGCCGTTTACGTTACATGGAACCACGGAACTGCCGGTAACGTGCAACTTCAGCGATCGTCCAATGGGAGCCGGCAAATCGTCGCGCGTCCGCGTGTATAACGGAGTCACTATACAAACCAGATATGCACGATGCATGCGAACTTTGCGGGTTTACTCTCCATCGGGGCATGGAGCCATACTATAACCCAGCTCCATGCTCTCAGTGCGTGACTGGTGAATACATGTAATGCTTGCTTTTTCTTGATTTTTCAAGTTTGACATGTAAATATCAATGAGAATACTGCTAAAAAGTCAACAAGTTACAGGAACCAAAAAGCCGTAGGCGGCCCATGATCTCCCCCCCCCTTTGTACGACCGTGAAAGTGCTGAAAACTTTGGAAGGCGCCTTATAACTGAAAATGATGTCAGCCTTTGTGTGCATGTCATAGCTTCTGTTTATTCAAGAAATTCCAGATAAATTCAAAGATTGGATTGGGTTAGACAGCACATTTTGATTACGTAAAAAGGTGTACCACAAAATTTATGTAGGCCTACAGTTATGCATCGGCATGAATCACTATTTTCATGTAAATCAGTGGGTTTAAAGTCATTTCGCCGACATTCAGTTAGCGAATTGACTGTCGGCAAAATCGAATGTCGGCAACAAGTGACCGGCAGCGACATTAAAGTAATGATACGTAGCATGCAGTGGGCAAGTCGGACCGGTCTCAAACATGATTCACACTGACGGAGGTTGTATCGATCCACCATTAAAAATACATGTACTGTATATAAAATGTGCCGATGTTAACATCAGTTTTATTGTAGAGTAGTCGGTGATATATAAACATACCAAAGTGTCTGTAATAATTTGCACTAAGCATTACTTCATTGAATTTGATACAGACGGATGTTATTTATAACTGTCGGGGTACTGGCGTATTCATACGCCATTCTCGATGTACGTGTACTATCCGGTTCGTGAGTGTGACGTCACGTCAGTTTAAACCGCTCCCGACATGACACACGTGCACTACACCAAAAGGTTATATTTCTGCGCGCGAGCTCATTTATATTTTGGGATCCAACGCGTTTTTTAACAAAAAAACATGCTATAATCACTGCAGGAGGCATTATAGAAATATTTATATAAATCCCGAATTTGGGACTGATTTTTTCCAGTTCGGAGTATTTCTTTCACAAAAAGCCCCAAATTACGGGGCCTATTTAGAAGCAGGTGGCTACATTCAGAAATGAGCGCTTAGTTTTACTGCTGTTTTGGGGGTATCTTCCTTGAAAGGCGAATAAAAAAAGATTTTCGTCGCTAACCCCCATGAAATTGAAACGAAGAGTGATCTTCTGGCCATACTCTTGAATTTCCAGTAAAAAAAAACGGAGGCCAACCTCTTCACGAGAGTCAACAGGCGGCGCCGCGGCTATTTCGGTCCGATTTTGCACAGTTTTCTATGGACGCGTATTTGGTGTAGTGCAACCATAGGGTTACATGCATTGATGGCCGTTTACATGGAACCATGGAACCGGAAGTTTACGCGCAACTTCAGCGATTGTCCAGTGAGAGCCAACAGGGCGTCCGTCTTCGTGACGAAGTCACTTACGAACCGCATATATACGTACCTGTACACGTACACCCACGTACGTGTCCGTTGCACAATGTCCTACAACTCGATCAACTGATAAGGAGAAATCCCGCGGAGACAGCCGCTTATCTGTTCACTGTGCCATTTACACATTCGGTGAATTGTAAAAATTCGGCAATGTACTTTGCAAGCCACTTGACGAGAAGACGATGGACAGAACATGGAGGAAGGTTTATACAGGAAGCCTGGCATATCCCAATCCACACGGACCATATGTCGGTCAAGGTTAAGATGCAAACCGGCCTTGAATACAATATGAATCCTTAGTGAATTTCAAGAGAAGTTAACGAACAACGGCACCCTTCTTCATGAAACTTTTTCGTTATATACCCCCCATATGAAGGACTGATTGAACGAGATCCACAACCAGTCGAACCTGCATCCTTCTCGCAAGCTAGAAAATACTACAGCGCCTGCCTCGACCAAGGTACTTTACTCAACGTAATTCTACCATGCATTTCATTTCTCTTTGTAAATCTTCAAGTCAGGCTGGGCATGGAGGTAGAATCCATGGTGATTCTACCTCCATGGGCTAGGTATGATAACGGGTTCACCCCTGCTTCTGACCGGGAGAATTAATCGGTGATGTATGGCATCCGCCTGGGAAGCAATTTTCTAATATTTTCATACCGAGGAAGCCCAATATAATTTACTCCAGCACTGTGTGACTTTGCTAATAAGTGAATTCTTCTGGATTTCATAGTTTCCAGAAATTCCAGTGAACCTACACCTGACCCTTACCAACAACGTAAGACAACGTATCTATACATTATCTTTCTGAAGGGCTCAGTAAGCCGACTCCTTAAACTGAAACTTATTTCCACAGACACCATCAACGACCTTGAAGCCACTCCTCTGATTGACATTCTGGACTCCCTTGGTGGATGGCCAGTCCTCGGGTCAAACCCTGGCGGTAACTGGTTCCAAAGCTCCTACCTGTTCGAGAAACTGTGGGCGACTCTTAGTTCCCAATATGATGTAAAACCGATCATTTCAACTGGAGTCCAAATTAACATTGAAAACAGCAGAGAATACATTCTCCAGGTGATAAACTCAAAGCAGTATTAAAGTATGCATAACAGTATGACAGGTGAAAAATAATAATATTCGTACATATCTGGAAATGAAAGTCAAGATTTAGAACAAAATCGTTGGAAATCCATCATGTATTGGCTTCTTTTGACTCTCTGAACAAAAAGGTATTTATGAATGGGAATAAATAGGTGCTTGGACGGTCTTATCTAACGTCTTGTCAACATGCAGGAGAACGAAGGCTGATAACGCCCTCACCTGCGGCTCGGGCATAAGTCGCTCTCATTCTCCTGAGAGCCAAGCACATATTTATCCCCGTAATAATATATTTACCATGGAACAAACCATACCGGGAAACTGACAATGTGCCTCAGACTAAGATGACTGGAGCGTGGTTTTGAACCTGGGACCTTCCGAACAACGTACCGCTTCTCTCGCCAAATAACCTTACCATGTGTTGATAAATCCTTCCATTTGTCAATTTGTTCAGTAGTCCTTGCCAGAAGCCATGAAGCCTTAACCCTAACACTCTTGAGCCCTCCAACAGGTGAAGGATTGAGGAGTGTTAGGGTTAAACACCGTTTAGCGAGGGGCCATGCCCACAACGCACGATGCAAGAATGTCATACCTGGGAAGTGGTGAACGGGGATCGCTCAGGGGGCATGCGGCTTTTTAAACACAAATCTTGGAGCCAACTCCACATGACTATGTCTTTATCGATTCAAAGTCAACTTGATCTGACGCCAGCCTGTAGGGCGTACCAACATCTCAACCAATACATGTTTTTATGTACCCATAATAGGTTAATGTTCCAGATTTCACAGTTCCGACCGAGTTTCGTCTAGAGAGACAGAAGCAAGTCTCTACTCTGGTAAGGGGATTAAAGCCCAGTATTCCTCCTTCAAATGGTGGGCAAAGGTCACAAAGTTTCCGTCTCATGATTGATTCCACATTTTCAAACGAAGGGGCGCATAAAAGTCCTTTCAAGTTGAGAGGAGCATATGTAGTAAGCGTTTAGACGTCTGTATCTTGATAATCGTCGCAACCTGTCTGGTTTGATATTAACACTCTCCAACCCTTCCATTATCGATGTTTCTACATTAACGAGATTTAATAATTGCTTCCATAGATTCCGGAGTCTATTTCTAAAGATTTCGGCCGACATATGCTCCTGCTAGCAGACCTAGAAGACGTAAGTTCTTGGAGCCGTGTCCACGGCTATTTCTTCTTGTTCCCATGCTTACAGTTGCTATGCAGGTTGGTGCACTATACAGTAGTGATCACTTTGGCTGGCCGTCTCTCTCTCTCCTCCTCGTCAAATGGTCGCCGGGCTCGTTGACATGAGTTTGCCAGCAAGCCCCTGTATTTATTTCCATGCCTGGGCTTAATTCTGCGGAGAGTATAAAAGTGCTTGACAGCAAAAGTATCAGGGGCGTATACCTGCCCTAATGTCAACCGGTGTGTCACTTTGTAGGTGGACAAGTTTAGCACCGATATTTGCTTGGCACGAGTTGGCAAAGCAGCGCCATGAAATTAGTCTCTCACGGTTCACTCCATAGCTTTTCTTGCTCAAAAGTAGTCTTGCAGTACTACTCCCTGATAAACTTGTTCAAACTGACGTCTAAAAGCCAGTCATCGTTTGCACAAACGAACAAACGTCTGATTCGTTTTTGGTTTGGTTTTTTTTTTCAGAAAAGAGCTGCCTACCTTCGGTACATGATCGACATTGCCGTAGCTCTGGGTGGAGAGAGGACTGGGGTCATTAGAGACATGAGGGACGTGTTGGAGTTTGAAAAGACGCTAGCGCGGGTAGAATCACTTTTTTCCACGGCCAAATCATATGAATATCTAAAAGGTTGCATTTAGGACGCTGTCCAAATCACTTGCAAAAATCTGTAGCACATAATGGGCTCTGTTGAGAATAAAGTGCACTTGAATGATTTGTATATTTAGACGAAAATACCCTATGTAAGTAATAATTATCTAGAATTGCAATGTGAACCCATCAAAAGCAGATAAGGCAACAACCAAGTATACAACACTCACAGTAGTAAACAGACTTAGCCTAAGGAAACAGCCGTTGAATTTCTATCTTAAATTTATGGCTGATGATGTGTTTTTAAATTTTGCCTTTTCAATTGATGGGGATGTAACGAAATGATCAAATCGTTTCTTTATATAGCACGCTGAAGATGCGTCTGTCGACACTGATGACTTACCTGAAACAAAAACTCGCAGTGATCTTCAACTGGTCTACAATGAGGTATTAAGAGTCCCGCCTGTTGTCCCACTTTGGAATGTTTCTCATTTGCACGTTATCACAAAGGGTGTACGATAACGTCTGTTTTAGGTGTACTTGCATTGATGTGATAACACCTGAAACTATATTTCATTCTCAATGTAGGCCTACGTGCAAAGTGTGCAATTTTTTGTGTGTGAAATCATGTAAAAGAAGTGACAAAAAGGAAATGAATTTGTCCTTTTTGAAAAAATAGAACTGGGGAAGTTTTATCTCAAAAATAAAACTTGGGAAGCAACGATAAAATATAGACTCTGAATTTAAAAAAAAAAGAGAGGGGAAGAAAAAACCCGCAAGTAAACGAATGCAAATATACAGACGCGTGGGCGGTCTATTTTTGGACAGTTTCGTGTTTTGCCTACTTACTCATTTTCCCTCACAGATCAACTGGGCACATCTCTACCAGTATCTCCTACCATCAAGCGTCCAACCACCAGTTTCAAGCGAAGAACCCATCTTTGTCGTTTCCCCATCTTATCTCAGGAATGTTGACACACTGCTGGGTCGGACGGATGAAAGGTGAATAACAGTACAGTCTTAATGCGGCGCTAACACAATTCTTTGATATATTCGGACAATGGTTCAATAGAAGTAGACTGCGCTTACACGGTTAAGACTACTGCTTTCATTTGAATCAAGATATGTGATGGAGAGAACCCCCCTCTTTGTGTTGGTCATTGTTTTATCGGAATCTCAGGAATTCTTTACAGACTTCTAGGGGGGGCGTGTTAGGTAACAATAGTCTACAGTGTGTATAGGGATTGGACAGGTAAGGGGGGTACCCCTCCGTCCCATATCTTGCCTGGTATAACTGCTTTTGCAGCCTGTACTCACGATTTATACCACCAAATACAGTCTATACGATAATACAATAATGAACATCATTATAAATGGGATAAGCCCAAGTTAAATAAAATGATACAACTTAAAGCATTTTGTTGCCTACTCTGATTTCACATTACAAGGCAGACTACTCAGGCCACGATGCAACGAAATGCTACCGGTTTGCTTGCATTTCACTTCTAACTACTGACACTTTTTACCTTAATGCCTTTCCATAAAAAAGGCTCCAAATTGTCGTTTTCAATCATTCACGCCGCAAAACTCTTTTGATTCACTTTTAGGACATGAAAGATTTAAAAGGATGAAATAAATCTGCTCATGGAGTCCTAAAAATTTTGCCCCTTGAATGCCTTACGTGTGCATTATGTAGAAAAATCACTTGATTAGTTTTTGCTTCTGTGATTCAATCAGGGTTGTAGCGAACTATATGATCTGGCAGCTTGTGAACAGCCTGGTGCCCTATCTCGGAGTTAACTACACTATGATCTATCAGAAATACTTAAATGATACATTCGGGAAGGCGGCAGCTTCCGACCGCTGGAGGCGTTGCGCTTACGAAACCAACAGTGTGGTGCCATTTGCTACCGGCAGGATGTATGTGGACGAATACTTCAAAACAAACACCAAGACAACGGTAAAGCTTGTACACTGTCCGGACACAATAATAGGCAGACATTGAAACAATACGGTCGATTCACAGAAGTGCCTCTCCAAGAGTTTGCTACGCGATGACGAATCAGTGTGCGAATTCTGTCCACCCTTTCCAAACGCACATTGGGTAGACAGATTTCTTTGCGTTGTGACTGGTTAACGCGTTGCAAACTCTTGGAGGCGCACTAATGTGAATCGCCCGTATTAATGAAGCACCGGCAGCAACAATCTGCTGCAGACGAAACATTCAGCTTTCCTCAGGGGCTGGCTGCGGCAGGATTAACTTTAAGCAGTAATAAAATGATTGAAATAGAAGCAAAAAGGAAAGGCGAATTTATAAAGCGATTTCTCTTTTTTTTCTTTTCGCAGACAGAGCAGATGGTTGGTGACTTACGGAAAGCACTGAGGGTCATGCTGGGGCGAGTCAGCTGGTTGATTTCCAGTGATCAGCGTAAAGCCCAGGAAAAGGTCCGCATTGGTTTCTCTGCCTTCGACATTTGTTTTGGGCTTTCTGAATCATTTATACGAAAACTTTTAAGTGTGGATACTGGAAACTAAAAAAAAAATCTTTGAAAAACGGAAGGCCGCTTTTTTGGATTACGGATCGGTCGGTTCCTTTTAGACCAGTAGGATAACACCTCTCGGCAGCTAACTTTGCCATGCCAGCGTTTTGGCGCACAAGCTGCCGGTGTTGGTATACCCAACGACATTTTATTCGTCTTCACAATAATGTACAGAAAGGTTTAGAAGCATTAAGGCGTGTATTTGGAATGACCTTCGAAATGTTAGCGATGTAAACTATTTCAGTAGCCGCTTCCCATTCTTACTTGTGTATCAAATCACTTTTTTTCCAGCTTGATGCAATGGGGATCAATGTTGGCTATCCGGAATGGCTGGAGGTTGACACTACCATCGACGCCAAATCCGCCGATGTATGTATTATCGTTCATCCCTCATTCTTCTGATTCAAACACGGACCATTTACAACAGGATGTGCAACTTCAATAAGCCAGTTGCGAGTTAATTTTGAATAAAATCTTGTGCACCGAGTTATCTGACTGCACATAAACATAACGATTTGAATTCCCCAGACGAAAGACACTGCTGCTATACCTCGTGTATACCCTGCAAGAAATGAGACCGAGGGTACCCCCCAACATGTCCAATCCCTATACACATTCCAGACTATTGTTACTTAACACATCCTTCCAAGATGTCTGAAAGGAATTCCCCAGATTCCTGCGAGGCAATGACCAACACAAAGCGGGGGGGGGGGGTCTCTCCGTCTCATACCTTGCTGCATATGACCTCGTGTATACCTAGCAAGAAATGAGACCGAGGGGTACCCCCCCAACTAAAATAAAGCATTCTTGAATGTAAAGTTTCAGAAATATCCCAGCTGTGGCCTGAGGGGGTTTACATTATTTTCCAAGTATATGCCACTAAAGACTATTGTCAGCTATTTTCTCAGGCTGCAGAAAATTTTTTCGCATTTTCTAAACATTTTAATAATAATTTCAGCTGATTAGATAAGTCAAAAACACACCAAAGTCGTCTTTGATTTTTCAACTACGTTTGATTGTGAAACAATAAAAATGAGGCACATTGGTGACAAATCTATTTACCACACATTTATGAATATTCGGTTATATTAAAAAGCGTAAACTTGTGGATTAAAAATGACAGCCTCAATCACCAGTGTTTGTTCAAAGGATTACTCTGAAAATAAGATCGACTTGTTTCATCTCAGAAGGCAAGAAAAGGATTATAAACCTAATCGAAAGGTTTGCATGTATTTCTTTTCTCTTTAAAAGTGATCAAAAACCAAAATAGAGAAAAAGCGGTTTGTCAAAACGATGACAGTAAATTGACAGTTATGAACAATGCGTACACGTTACAGCGAGTTTTCTCGAGAAAGTCGAAAACACTTCGTAACACGCATCAAATCATTATGTTTATGCACTGGAGCCGCTCGCAGTTGCACATAAAATGGTCCGCAGCTAGCAGCGATACCTGCCTCTTCTTTGGGTACAGGACAGCTATCGTATATCCCGATATGTTGAGTGAAGCAACAAAAAATAAGACTTGTGTCGATTCATGTTGACTATCTTTCTTTTTAGTACTTAGTATTTATTTGCTATCGCTACTTACATGTTGCACAACTGACAAAACAATGATGCTCTCTCTGCAATGCACAACTGAATTTGAAACATTTAAGTTTTCCAACATACCTTTACCAAGACCAATATCAATCTAAAACTTTTTCTTGCAGTTGAGCGTCACAAACACGTACTTCACCAACATTCGGAACTACCGCAGGCGAGAGGCACAGACGAAACTGGGCCGCTTGCGACTGCCCGTTGATAAATCTTTGTAAGTACCAGACAGTGCCTGATTCGACAACGAACAACACTACACCCCAATTTATAAACGTCCTTTGAAATTTTTTGCCTACGCCGCGACACCAAGTGACAATTCCGCACTTTTAATTAAACAGCGAAGTTCAAAACCGTGGACACTCAAGTAAGGTAACACCTGTTTAAAAAAATGAATAAAAGAACTAAATTGAAAATAGTATGGAATTTCATTTTCTGAGAAAAAAACGTGCAAACGCGAAAGGAAGAAAGAGAGATTTTACAGCTAAATTCAGATTTTGTTGACCAAATTTGAAAACAAAGTGGCACTTATGCTCGTTTTCAGTCGCTGATGATGTTGAAAGGATTTTGCAGCAGGCTTTTCATGCAACTGGTCGTAAGAATTCTAGTAGTTGTTTTGGACGCCCGAATTTTTCACTGGGACGCATTTAGTTTAGAATCAGGTTCTTTTTCAAAGGACCGACAAGGCTGGGGATTAACCGACATCGTCGTTGGTTTCATTCTTCAAAGGTTATTTATAAGTGCCTGTATACATGGTGCGATCAACGATCGCCAAATGGCGTTTCTACATTAAAATTCATGTTTTTTCTGGCATTTGGAATTCATTTCCGCTGTCTTCTACATCATGCTGCTTTCTGTTACCAGATTTCTTTTTACCCTTCTCCCGAATCCTTAGGGTTACTTTTGTTTAGTTTGGCATATCTATGCCAAGGACCTTGAACACTCAGATCTGCAAGACTCACTGGCCAGCTTGAAATGTCCAGACATTTATAAATTTAGATCGCGCTTATTCTGAATTGGGATTAAAGTCGTCCAGTCGAATGGATTTGAATGATCGTTTTAACCATTTACATATAAATGCTGATTTTAAGAGTCAAGGAATTTGGCGCGAAATTAATAGCGTCATTCTTTAACATTTGGTGCTGTATTCAGGACTCATTTATTTGGACAAAGATTTACCTACTTTTTTATATACATAAAGGTGGTCGGTGACTGGACCAGCTGTGGTTAATGCGTTCTACAGTCCCTGGGACAATGGAATAGGTACTGTTTGAAGTGTTTTAATAGTAACATACTATTCATTAACATTATTTTACCACTTTTATGAGCCTGGTGACTCATATTTAGAGAAATAAATCAAGCGGCCGACTGATGAAAATCAGTGTTCCTGAATATTGTTTCCGTAACATTTTGTCTTGTTTACCTCCTCATCAGTTGTACCGGCTGGTATCCTCCAACCGCCCTTCTATCATCCTGACCTGCCACGGTATGTACTTGAGGGGACTGATGTACGAATAACGCAGTTGGTTCCTTAGGGTTCCATGAATGCCTGTCAAAACCAAAAAGTACAGACGTATGAATCAAAGATCGTTTGCTGAAAGGGGCTGATAATTGGTACAAAAAGGCAATGTCCAGTGGAGCTACGCTACTTCCACAGGTAGACAAATAATATCAAATATTTTCTGACCCTTTCTCCCCTGACTAGAAAAGCAGTGTGGTCCAAGATATTTAACTTTCCAGCAAAATTGAAACTGCTGCAGTATCTTTTCTCTCGACTCGTACAGGTACTCCAATTTTGGCGGCATCGGAGCTGTACTCGGGCACGAGATAACACATGGCTTTGACAACACAGGTAGGATCAAAGATCCTTGATCATCAGTTCTGCCAGAAACGCGCCAGAACCTTGTAACATTTTTTGCAACGGCAAGCACCATGGCCGGCAATTTCATTGTTGAAGGGAGTCCGAGGCTAAGTTCGTGACACTTGAAAATTAAAGGCGCGCATGCAAACATAATTATTTCCACGATTAATTTCTCAAAGCTGGAAACCTCTTCACAGCTTTATAAAATATGAAGGAACAATACCGATTGATATTGCGAAGGCATTGTCATAAGCAACTCTATAAATTGTAACAGGTGACAAAACCAAACACAAACGTTGACGTTTCTGCGATTAGTTAAACCCACTTTTGTCATCAAGCTGCTAGATGTGGTTACGTTTGGAGTATGGATTCCATTTTTGTTTAAGTTGCTCGTGCATTCTGGTTTTGAATATTGATTCTTCTTCATCAGGGAGACAGTTTGATAAAAACGGTAACATCGCAGACTGGTGGAGTTTATCGTCTGTCATAGGTTTTCAAGATGCAGCGCAGTGCTTGGTGGACCAGTACTCCAATTTCGTCATGCCTGAGAACGGCAAGAGTGTAAGTAAGACATTATGTTGCTGTTAAGGTTGCTAATCCTTTGAATATCTTCCGAGGGTCTTTATAGCATTTCTCTTAACGGCAGCAGTTATGAAACATTACCGCCGTTGGTTTCTCTTTTCAGGTTGACGGAGAGCAAACCGAGGGTGAGAACATTGCAGACAATGGTGGAGTGCGAGAGGCATATAAGGCAAGTAGGCGAAAGAAAACGGGCGGTAATCAGTAGTCTGCCTCCAAGAGTTTGCAACGCGTTGACCAATCACAATGCACGAAATCTGTCGGCCCAATGCGCGTTTGAAAAGGGTAGCTAGATTTCGCGCACTGCCATTGGTCAACACGTTGCAAACTCTTGGGGGCGCACGACTGCGAATCGCCGGTATTGTCTAAAAATAAAATTCGACCGGAAGGGTAAACATAACAGTGATAAAACGTCAGCGAAAAATCTCAACTGACATCTCCATTCTCCAAACGTCGTGGGTGTATGGTGTATGGCAAATTGCAACAGTGTAATGATGAAGAATCAATTACAACAAAACATAAACTACAACGAGGCAGCTGCCTATCAGCAGTGACGCGTAAATTTGTGGGGGAGGGGTGGTGATGGGTATTGGGGGGGTTGACCTGCCCGGACACGGAAATCTGAAACGTGGGATGGGCACCATATGACACTTTACAGAGGCGATGTTCATAATACAGATGTGCATCTGTAATGTGTATGACATTCATGCGGAATCTTACATCACAACGGCATACATGTATTATGGCTTTTTCAAAATTGTTTTCCTTTTTCGAGTGATATTGAGCACTTTTTAGGCCTTGGAAAGTCCGCAAATATTTCCCAATCCGCTTTAATTTTCTGCTTACCTCGAAAAACTGGGGATGATTCGATAGTCCATCCCCTCCATCTAAAAAGTGTTGGGATGGGGTGAATATACCTCCATCCCACGCGATTTACGCCATACGCCGACACGAACGGCGAAGGACTTTGTTGTCAAACAACGTTATTTTTTTAAATACCGAATTAATTCAATGCAAGAGCTGTAATAAAATGACCAAAATGGCAATTTTTTACTTCCCCAAGCCACCTGTTGCCTGCACATAGCAACGAGCAGTAATTCAGCACGCATTCTTGGATTCACCTATTATTTTTGCGTCTTTTGCTTTGCCCAGGCTTACCAGGATATTAACGCGCGTCAACGGAAACAGTTACCCGGATTGCAAGATCTAACCGACGAACAAATGTTCTTCCTGTCTTATTCACAGGTAAGCGAGGGGGAAAGATCAGGGTTGACCAAGACTTTTACCAGATTTATGGACTGGGTGGTCATTAAACCAAGTGCTTTAGTGACAGTTGTTAAAGTTGCAATAATGCAAAGAATCTTTAAGTTAGAAAAGTCAATACAGATCACGATACCTAAAGAGAGACGCGTATTACACGTAAATCATTGAATGTGTCATTTATTTGTTCAAGTAAAAGTCAGGTTTCCTTTCTTGTTCATTTAAACAAAAATAATCCTCACAAGGGCTGACTTAGTTTTATAATTGTTCCCCGTTACAGTTGTGATAATTTAATTAAAGGTGCATTTATTAGATATTTAATGTTAAATATAAGATGAAATGCCTCAGAAAAGGTGATTAGATACAGAGCGATAAGATAAGGAACCAGGTCATTGGAGAAATATGGAAGGGTTAGGTAGCACCGTGATCAGAATATTGACAAGAATATAATATAATTATAATCAGTGCTCTGAAATATGTAATTGCCGAGCTTTCGGTATCTGAGTACCGTACCTTCTTCAGAGCAAGCAGATTCAGTTCTGAATGAACTGACCTGTCATTAGAGACATGCGCTGGGGTAAAACTACTTACTTGATTTACATTTTGAGAAGCAAAATGGTCACTATGAAAGTGAACCCTGAAGGGTCATGCTCGTAGAGCTTACAACCACCATCATCTGGATAAAGACCACAAGAAAGGACACGATCAAGCCGGATAGACGGTATGAGGAATACCGCAGGTGGAATGGACATCTCACATGCAGAGGGTACCCACCGTGTGCAGAGAGATCTTACTCCCTGTGGACACCCTTTGGGTAGAGAACAAAAGGATAAAAGAGCAAGGAAGATTGTGGAGAATTTCCACGCATTGGTGACAAACCACATTGGGAGAGTATGGCTGAGAAGAGCCATCTTTGGCTAAGAAGCGAACCACACATCTTCCCGTCAGATATTCTTCCCTATAAAGGATGTTAGCGCCAACCCTACCTGCCTACGATTCCCCTGTGATGAAGCTAAGCTTCAGATCTAGGTTATGTTCAAAATGCATGCACATCTATCGATGTCCCTGGTATTTGGTTACTTCTGTTGGTCTTCCTTCACTAGATGCTGTGAAGGAGGCAGTGCCTATACGAGTGCAGTGAGCAGTGATTTTACCGTTTGCCCTTAGGTGTGGTGCGGTGTTTTGACGCGTGCAGGGGCAGACCTTCAGGTGAAAACTGGAGAGCACAGCCCAAATCGTTTCAGGTTGGTAATCACTGATCACCCTCCTATCCTATCTCTACTCTTCAAAACTTCTTCCAATATGATTGCTTCATAATTACTATTGTTGCTTTGAAAGCAAATGTCCCGTATGTAATAACATAGCCCGATTGCGCCCAGTACGTCACCTGACCTATATAGTGGGTATCAGACATCAACAAACATGGCTGACCCCCAAAACAAAGTGTGTCATAACTGTCATTTACCAAAAGTAAAGTTAACAGTCGGTAAAAGACTCAGATTACTGATGTGCTGAGTGCTTCTACCGAAAATCGGCTTTATTTTAGTAAACAACACCAAAAACACGAATTTCTATGGGAGGACGCCATGTTTGTTGATATTTTTATACCCTCTATAGGTCACGTGATTTAGTGGGCGCTACTGGTCTATTATATTCATCAAATTGAAAAGTTTCCTTCCTTTTTGCAGGGTCATTGGTCCGTTGCAAAACAACGAAGACTTCACAAGTGCGTTCAACTGCCCCTATGGGAGCCACATGAGGCGAAGCCGTAGGTGCAAAGTGTGGTACTAACTGTTCGGCGAGATGCCGCTGTCGGTTCTGTTGTCCAGGGTGCTCTGCCATGTTTCGATATATCATATACATGATAAAAATATACCATAATCAGTCTTACACTGTGCGGAAAATAATAGTTCACTGCGAAATAGAACGCAAATAGCACATTGCAGATTTGGAAATGCAGTCAAAGCACCCGAAGACAACTCTCTGCTGGAGGTCGTCAACTGCTACGATCGATTGTTGAAGGTTTAACCTCTTTTCTAAGGAATGGGCTTGTGGTTGATTGCTCAACTTGAAATACGCAAGGAAAATTGATTAGTTTTGTTAAATACATGATGTCATCAGGTATTTTTACTCGATCTAGAAATACACAAAATTAGATGTATGCATGGTGTTGATGTAGAAAAGTGGTTAAAAATGAGAAAAGTACAGTTTTGCCCTCTTCTGAATAAAAGACTTTCTGTTTTCAGTGGAGGTTATTGGAGTTCACTAAACTTAAACCCTTGAGGCATTGACTTTTTTCAAAAGATCATAATTATTAAAATTTAACCAGATACGTTCTTTTATAAACACAACAATAATGGCAATGTTGCAATCTCCACTCAAAAGTAAACGGGTACCAGTGAGGCAGGCACAGTATAACTGCAGCACTGTAAAATAATACTGTTAAATGCCAGTATTATACTGTATTATTGCAACATTACACAAACGTATTTGTTACACTTATTTACTGTGCTTTTGTGAATGCAGTATAATACTGTATATTTGACAGTAATGTTTTACGGTATAAAGTTTGACCTCAATTTGCATACTGACACAAGTGGGGTGTTGCTATTTTTGCCAAGAAATTTTGCGGTTTTTCCATTCTTTATGGGAGTACTTGACATTTATCTGACAAATGTTTGTGCTTTTTGGATGTAGTTTTACACGGAAACGCGAACCATTATCTAAAAATTTAAGTCGAACGTGAAAAGTGAAAAATCTTACTTTTTCATACTCCAACCACGATTGAACTTGTGAGCCTAAAAATGCACATAATTACATACTATACCAGTGCGTCTTAAGAATGTAAATAAAGTTCTGCTCTGATCAAGGCTTTTGAAGTATGTGTCTGAGGAATGTATATCAAATACGTAATTAGATTTGAAAATTATACCTAAATACACATGTAGAATGATCCCGTAATCAATGAAACGGTAGCTTGCTGTGTCTAATGTCTACATCAAATTAATGTAACTAGTTGAGATGAGATAAGTTACATAAGTTACGGTTGTTTTAACAGCTAGTTATTGTCAAATAAATGACAGCGATTTACCGTAAGAAAATCTACTGTAAATCATTAACAGTATTCTACTGGCGCCCGTGCTGCCATTAAAGTACGGTGAAAATTTCCAGGAAAAATTTTACAGTGTGTTTGCGCCAACATGGCAGCATCGGGCTAGTATACTTCCCAGGGAGCTGAGTTGGTTTCAAGAATTTTAGATGATGTGAGCCCAATGTGCAGGGATCGTCTCGAAATAGTTTTCTAGATAGATGTCGATAGATGGCTTTTTACAAGTGTTTGTCATTAATGGAAAGTGTGAAAAGAGGTAGTTTAGAATAAAAAGAAAAACAAGTAAACCTCGACAACGCTGTTCATCCCTCTGTTCAGGGACTGGTAATAAACGATGCAATCCTGCCAAAGTGGGACGTGTGTTTTTATCATATGAAAATTTAACTGACATTTAACGAACTCTACTGATTTCATCATCCTCATCCCTATTGTAAACTCAGTTATAATCAAAAGCGGTGTGGAACAGCCAAATGAATATCACTTATGTGCTAGAAAAGTCTTGAGTCACTGGGTGCTTTACAACCTATTTCCTAGTAAACTTGGGACCACTTTAACTACACGTGAATTTTGATACCTTGGTCCTTGATAAAAAATTAACCGAAAATTAAGGAGCTTATTTTTATTGGTTAAAGATAAATACACAATATTGTAGAGATCTGATTTTTATTAAAATGAAACAATAACTTTTCTTGGTAACTGAGGAATAAAAAGATGATTACATTGCGAGCATGATGATCGTGATGAACAGGCAAGAGCGACGCTATACTGATCGGGAACACTGTATGCAGAGGCAGTACTGGCGCGCGCACGTGCGGTAAGTAGCGATCATGAACAAATCGTGCTGTTGACCGGCCTTTCTTTTTTTTATTCGAAACTAAACATACAATAAGCAGACTGAAGTGGTAATTGGCTGTGACGAGTTGGACTTTAGAGCAATGGACAGATAGCTAGACTGTGTTGAAGTTCTAAAAAACTCTCCTAGTTAAATCATACGGTTTTGGGGGTGGGGATCGAGATACTCTCTTAAAACCCTCAGCCTCATCACGTAGGCCTACACCACAGCTGGAAACTCAAATTCATGGTTACTATGTACTATAGTTGTTGGAGTCCTAAGTAATCATAAGTGCCTTCCGATATTCTTGCCAATGTTTTTCACCAGTGAAAAAATCATGTCGCCGAACAGTTTTGTCAGTGAGCTTACAATTCATTGGCTTGGGAGGTTGATGTTTATAGTCATGCTGGAGCTCTGTCTGGGTATTGGGCAATGGATCCCCAACAATGTGCAAATTCAAAATACTCAATAATATCAAAATAGGTGATTTTTCGTTTATAAATTCAGGCCCAAGAGATTATGATTGTTAATCACCATTATCTCATCATCAGTCCAGTTTATTTTAAAAAAATACCTATCTGTGCCAGCGGCGTTCTGGAAAAGTTCTCCACCTCTAAAGTTATTCTTCGGTATAACTTTTAAAATGACACAAATCAACAGATGTGAGTAAAATGCTAGCAACAGAAATGTACCAAAGCCTCGCTGGATAATACCCTCTTCCCTTGACACGGAACTGCCGGGAGTCCCTTAACTTCTATCGAATTTTGTGGACACCTTTTGTCTATTTTAAGTTCACCTGTTAACACATAATACATGCTTTAAAAAAAGGCCAGGTTTTGTACAAATCATGAATTTTAGCTTTCCCGTACTGGCCGTGGGAGACTCACCCGGGCTACACGTACACATTACATTCACTACGGCAATGCCCTCCCAGCGCAGAGCAAATTACACTCCCTAGGCCTAAACTCGTAATACCCCAGGCTCAGTCCAAAGGCATCTTTTAATTATCGTCTATGTTTATTGCAGAACCACCTCGTGGTTATGAGATGATAAAATGGTATCGAAAAGCTATAGAGAAAAGTCAACAAATTTTACAAGCAAATACAATTACCTCTTGCGACGTTAAGTCGAGCGAGAAAGAGCGAGCATGGGAGCGCGCGTGCGCAGGCAAATCACGCAACACTTGAGTGTACTATTACGCCAGAACATAAAATAAAACAAAAATTCTAACAACCTTTTGATCCACTTAATATCGAAAAAATGAACTTAATGTAATCTTTAAGAGTCTCAATCCTATCACTGTCTGCCTAATAACCAGTTAAGCGAATGAATGATTGAGGCCTAGATGGTGTTGCGCAGAGAGACGACCGCAGTACACACCAAATGGTGTTACAAATTTAAATGCATGCCAACTTTTTTTTATTATTTAGGTGTGCTGGCAAATCAAGGCGGAAACGGCACATGTCCTTATAAACAACCAACTAGCAGGAATTGTTTTAACTCCGGAAAGGACGGGGTAGCGGGAATCCAGGACATCACAGCATTTCAAACATTTTTCACACCCATGAACTGTGTGGAAAGCATTTAGAAATTTAATGCAAATTTTGAGTCATTGTTACAAAAGTTCTTGACCTTGGGTTGCAGAAAACAATATGACGTTATCATTGGTCATAAAATGCTTTTTTAAAAGCCAAAAAGGATAGAAATACTGAAGCATCAAGAAGAGAGGTGATGATGGAGGGAAGTGATGGCAAACTATTTTTCAGCATCCTTCGACGGTTTGTACCCACTGCCTCTTTTGAGAGCTGTTTATCTTGGGTGGTGGCACCCTCGTCCCTACCACTTGTGCCCATGGTCTGCCATTGTGTCTGTGGTCTGCCCACTGTGGGTCTGCCCTTGGGACTTCGCTGGTCGCCCAGTGCCCAAAAAGGGCGCTGGGGGAGGGGGGCTGGTGGCTTTGTACCGTGATTGGCTACCTTGTGCACGACCTGTGACCGCGAGATTAGCACTTCCTGTCGGATTCGCTACTGCCAATAGCAATGCTTTGACGCGGCAAAGCCTCCGCCAATAAAACACGGCCTAGGCACAAAAACAGTGGGGTAATTTATCTTCTCACTAAGTATGACTGATCATGGTCTGATTATGTGTCTTTTTGCGATAAATTCCAATTAATATCATTGGTTCTCTTCAGTGGTCAATTTTGGATGAACGAATGAAGTGTAGTGAGAATATTTTCAGCAACGAGGAAGAAAAAGAAAATATATTGAATCGATAACCGCCGCTTGTGTAACCGCTTGTGCGAGCTCACGCACCTAGCAGAAATGTACCAACACTGCTTTGCGCATCGTTAGCTCTGACCCCGTGTGACGTATTTCCTTCACTAAAATCTGTGCAGGGCCATCAGTCCCCCCCCCCGATATTTCTGTGTACTCCACAGACATAAACACATAGACAGGCAGCTCCTATTCAAAACAACGGTTGGGTACAGTATCCTAGACGGCACCCGACTAAATCCAAAAGCGTAGGCAAATTCACCCCTCGGTATAGGGAATTTACGCACGTTTGAAGAATTCCAACCGTAAAAATTTATAAAGCTTTATGTTTTTCGATTGTGAAAAACTCCTCTGTTTACTTAATCTGGCCCATGCAGATTCGAAACAGTGCGGTTGTAACACTTGAAAAGAAGAGATAGTAGTACCCGGCCAAAGAGTAAAAAAGGAACGTATTTTGGGAGCATGTATAAACGAATACGTGCTTCTGAAAGGGTCGACAAATTTCGCTCGTTAATTATGATTGGCCAATGTATTGCAAACTCTTGGTGGCGCACTATTGTGAATCGCCCGTATTCGCACTGAACGCGTTACCGTCCATTGTTTCGCCCACTGCTTGCCCACGGTTTTTAAAATCACGGTTATAACGCAAGATCAGTGCGCAAGACTGGTAGTCATGTGTTTATGTCTGTGGTGTGCCCCCCCCCCCGCGACATGTCCTCCCGGCGGCGCCGGCGCGACGACCGAACGTGAGGACGAGAGCGCGCCCTCAAGAAAAAATTACAAACGCCCTCTTTGCAATAAATGGTCTAGTTTTTGCCTCGTGTCACAATTACACGTACGTAATAGACTGGACAGCGGAGGGTGGTTATCAGTGCAAATGTTCATGTTGCATTTGAATAGCAATTTCTTTCCCTTTTGCTTGTCGAATTTTGTAATTTCCTGACAATATTCTTCACTGGCCGTTTTGTCAAGATGATAAAAGCAATTTTGGTCTTCAATAATCATGGCAAACCAAGGCTTACAAAATTCTTCACCCATTTTGTGAGTATTTATTATCACTATTTATCAGGCTGTCAGGTTTCATCAGTTGTGCGTACGTCACCCTGGCGTGTACCGTACAAATATACCCCCAGAACTGTGGGGTCCGACGTCCGCTCCGCTGGCGCTAGCGTCCGCGCCACACTCGTGGGGCTAACATGTACGTCATGTACGTGTATGTACAGTTTCAATCTTTGAGTCCGTCTTCCTTTGAAACCTGTGCCCCTGATTTGTCATACCTCGAGCCATACGGAGGAATAAGAACACACAAGCTCTAGCCCACCCCAAAATATTGTTGCCCCCTTTTAAAATCGCTGGGCATGCTGGGGTTCAAAACTAACCCCAGAACTGTGGGGTCCAACGTCTGCCCCGCTCCTAGGAAAGGGGTAGACGTCGGACCCCGCAGTTCTGGCGGTAGGCCTATATGTTGTGTCCTTCATTTACTTCATTTGCTGACAAGAGTGAGTTGCAAAAACAGTTCCATAATTCCATGTACCGACATCGCTTGACACCCCTTGCACAAACCTTGAGCCTGTGCTGACAATTTCAAAGTATTTTCTGTTATCACTTTCCGATGGCCTATAAACCACTGCAAGGGAAAAAGTGATGTCTGTATATTGAACTCTTACTGTTGCAATTGAAATAGGCCTGTTACGCCCCAACTACGGCATCAGGCCCAACTATAGTTTGGCTGGCCCAACTGCAGCACAGAGGTCCATGCAGTGTGCATGTGTCCAGCATGTACCAAAGTCATATTGTTTATAATGTCATGTCTTAGATGAAGTGCCATAGTTTAGATGAATTGTGTCAAGTGTGAGATGCATGAACTTGGATAAGGTTGAAAAATTTTCTACAGAAATTGGTCAACAATAGTTGGGCCAGCCCAACTGCAGCACTACAGTTGGGACTGTCACAGCTATAGTTGGGACAGATGCTATAGTTGGGTGTTGGGAGGGTGTTGTGTGACAAGCGCCCCCTACGTTCAAACTCTTCGCATTCAGTATTGTGCAGTGATGGAGTGGACATCCTTTTTTTTAGGTGTGGGAAGATGGACCACGATCCATGAACAGGCGGCAATAAATTTTAGTGACAAATTATTCATTTCAACTGTGACTCGGAGTGTTTAAACCTGTATGATATATTTCTTATATGGGACTTTCACTTGTATCAGAAAAGTTAATCATCGGGATGAAAATTGTCTTCAGGAGAGATATTGTGTTTACCTTTTTGACCGTGCCGTGCCAACTTGCCGATGCGTTTCCCACATATGCGTTTGTTTGCGACGGTCGGTCGTGCGTGCTGTATCTCCACACGCTGTGAGTTTTGATCGAACGTGAAGAATTTTTTTACTACACGCGTACCCAAAAGCAATGGACAAAATTTAAATTGGACGCATCACTCGTGTTTTATAACATTGCGGGAAAAGGGTCATGTTGAAGGGAACAATATCCTTGAAACGACTACAGTCTGAAGGTGAGGTCTTTAAACATACATTTCCGAAAAAAAAATCAATGTTGAAGGTGGGAGTTTTACAAATTAAATTGGTGTCATGCATGGAATTAGGGGTGTTAATGTGAGGAGATCACAGTGCAGCGTGTGCATTGTAAACGTATTTGCATGCAAGATCCATAGTTGGATCGAGAAGCTGAAATGGGAACCCTTTTCTAAATTCTCCATGAAACAAAAGGCTAGTGTACATATTGCAAATAGAGAAAGTTCTTCAATATTCCTTGTAGATAATGGAAACGCTGGAGATTGGAACTTTAAATGAAACAGTTCCTTATGAACACCCCCTTTTAATGAATGGAATAGGCTTACCGACCGTTGTGCGCCCGTCCCCCCCCCCTGGTCTGCCCATTCTACCCCCTTACTGGAGATTAGCAGCCCAGACCATTTGTCATGTTTGTACTTGAACTATTGAGCCACACGAGTCACCAAGAAAGAAAAAGTCACTAAATTCTTTACACCGCACGTGTAGAGGCCCACACTAGTTGTAGAATTGAATGTGTTCGTCATGTTAAAGCTGTGTACTGTTCTGCTCTCTCAGAATGAAGATATGCAGCAGCAAATCATCCGAGAAACATTCCATCTAGTGTCCAAGCGAGATGACAACGTGTGCAATTTCCTAGAGGGAGGAAGGTAAAGTACATGACCGGTTGGAGGCTGTGGCATTAATCTGTGTTGGGAACTGGGAGGATTGAGCAGACTTGGGTTAAACTAAGATTGCATGGCCATGGAAAAATTGAAAAGGGGATGGGAGAAGAGGATCGCTTGACAACACATGACCTAGCGAGGGGGGCTGTTCATGATGCAAGTCATGTGTGTGCTGTAAAAACCTTAATTTTTCATTAAAATGGTGTATTTAAAGTTTTTTGTACTTGTTCTCTCTTTTTCAGCCCTGCAGAGTACATTTTGGTGGCTGGAAAGTTAAAAAAAAAATGCAAAATCTGCCTTTTTTCTTTCCTGATCACTCAAAAATGGGGCGGGAATAATCCAATAACCCATCCCCTGTGGTAAAAAAGTGGGCGAGGAGGATATACACGTAACCCCCCCCCCCGCGCCAGGATTTATGCCCCTGGTTAAATGCCTGGAAAAGAGTTCCAAGTATAAACAACACTACTTTTCCCTTAAAATGTTACAATAGCCGTCAGAAAGTTATAACACGGCCTAAAAAGTGAAATTTAGGAAGGAAAATTCTGAGGCATTTTTCAGACAAGTCTCATAGGTTTGTTCGTAGGGGCATCAAGTGCTGTCCGTATATGGAACTCTCTCCAAGGCCTGTTCTATGATCAGGAGTTGGACAAGATTAAATCCCAGAACATGTATGATTTGGGGGAGTATACTTCCTGTACCAGAGGCCCTCACTTCAAGGAACAAGTGCAGTGTAGTGCTGTAGTGGCCACCATCAGATGCACGAACTTTCACAAGATCACAAGACCATTCGCAAAATCAAACACAAGGAACACACTGGGTGAACAGTGAGATAGGAATGCTTTGGATGCAGTTTTGTTTGATTAGCATTTGACTTACATGTAAGAATCTTCAACTGTGTCACTATTCCCACCGTTTTTGTCTGTGAATATTTTTCAAGAAATGTCAGCTTCCAGCCAAAGGGCCATCACCCTCAAGATTTTTCCCTTAAAAGACTGCCTGTCCGAGATGAACTTCTGAAGGGGGTAGGAGTTCTGAAGTCGCGTATTGAATTTGCTGAGATTCATTCCACATCAAAATCCCACCAAAATAGGCATTTTTCACATCTGTTATCTTATATTTATATTACCAAAGTAATTTCCTTGCCATTTGTGTTCAGTTTGATTGGCGGTTCAGATTTCAAGCTTGTGTACAGACATTACGCCACTCTCTACTTTGTCTTCTGCGTGGATTCATCGGAGAGCGAGCTAGGCATCCTCGATTTAATACAGGTGAGTATTTCCAGAGAAGTAAATATGCAGAGTGTTGCTTTCTGTGAGGGGTATTAAGGGTCGCATCCCTATTATGTGACAATGAATGATTCACGATCAAGGGCTGTTGACTGCAATTAATAAAACTGCAAGTACAATAAACTAGAACATATTCAACACAACATACAACATGTTCATTTAACGTCCCTGGGGAAAACATTGAACCGCATGCATGTAAATTTCTTTGATGAACTAGTATGTTTTATCCCCAAAATATGTATTGTTCTCAGGAAAGGGGTCGGACGACAGGAAATCTTGGGGCAAGTTTGAGCACTGATTATCGTTCGACCAGTGGGCAATGGCTTCCTACCAGTGGGCTGGTGCAGTACAGTCGCACGCCAGCAACCCCAGTCATGCCTTTTTGCGAAATTGCATTGTTGTCGTTAGTTTGCGGTTGGCTGCAACTCTCCCTGTGTCCAGTCTCTCTTATTTTTTTCAATTATCTTCAGATCAGTTTTACACTCTGTACACAGTTACAAAAATGGCCATTGATAACCAGCTGTATGCAATAGTTCCTCAGTTTGAGTGGGATTTGTGGAACTACGCAGGGTTAACTATCAGTGCTATTTAATAGAACTTAACCTAGGGTTGAAATTTGAACACACTGTACATGCCCCTTTCGTTAAAACTAAGTTTTGAATGCAATAGCTTGACCAGGGACAAGCCTATCCCTCTTTGCACATGGAATTTGGCTGAAGTCTGTCTCATTAATATAATGTACAAGTAAGTGCTTCAATATCACATGATGTAATATTTTGTTGTAATTTTTGTTTCAGGTTTTTGTTGAAACGCTCGACAAGTGTTTTGAGAACGTCTGTGAATTGGACCTCATTTTCCATGTAGATAAGGTAAACGATTTTGGTATCCGGATTTTCCCACCCAGACTTTATGATTACCAGATTCTGGTCTGCGGGCATTCACTTGGAATATCTTCTTTGTTTCTACCCCAGGTACACAACATTCTGTCTGAGCTCGTGATGGGCGGCATGGTACTAGAAACCAACATGACGGAAATCATGACGAGGATAGAGGAACAGAATAAACTGGAGAAACAGGAGGTGGGCTTTGCTTTGTTTAATTTGTCACAGGTTGTGGCTTTAAACTTTGGCTACTTTTCACAGAGAGCAAACTCAGTCTTTTTGTGACTGTTATTCCAGCTGTTTTGCTGTAACTTCCCTTTTTTGGTCTGGTATCGGGAACCTTTTCCCCCCCCCCCCGATTTTGTCAATAAACTGTATCCGTAGCCATGGTCATTGAACACTTCTCAAACGTGGATTGGGGTATGTGCGTTGGCAAAGCAACAGACCAGGGAGTCTCTGCCCGAAGTTGGTGCCAAACTGAGAGGGGGGAGGTTCATACCTCCCACTTCTTCCATTGACTGATGCCCATGACCGTTGTTTGTAGACTGATTGAAATAATTTCCAACCGTTGATATCATTTCCATCATATTGGACGAATCGTGTGGGTATTTTTCTTCCAGGCGGGTCTGGCCGCAGCACCAGCGAGAGCAGCAGCTGCCGTCAAGAATATGAACCTTCCCAACATCCCCACACCAAACATCAACTTGCCCAACTTGCCGTCTTTCAAGTAGTCGCAGCCCGAACGGACACGCGTTTTAGATTAGATGCTGCGGACCGAGTATTGTTACGGTACACCGTGTACGTACACATAGAGAGAATCTTAGAGAATCAACTGTGACCCCCCCTCCCAATTATGAGTGGCTGTTCCCATTGTTGTCCACCCTGAATAAGTGTCACATTCCAGTCACGAAGACAAGAGGATGCAAACCGCGCAATGCTGTGACTTTTACGAATCGACATGCATCAGAATTGCTGCTCACAAAGCCATATCATTTTTATGCATCCATCTGTCATGAGATGCCATCAGTGAAACTGTCTACGTGGAGAGACCTGTTCCTGCACCCCCAGAGCAACGTCCATAGCGCAGGAAGCACGCCTAGTGTGCCTTCAGTCACTGAGGGTTGATGGCTGCCCCCTGTTTGATGCATTATCCCTCAGTGTGAATGTTAAAAAACCTCGGTGAGGGCGCACTGCGTGGGCTGTGTAGAATACATGTAATAGGAGGAGGTTGTCGTTAACTGTGATGTCAGGACACTCACATGCCTGGGCTGTGCACTGTAGAACATGAAGCATGCGCATACATTTTGGCAAGCCACAACACCCAACTGTTTGATTGAGGATGCGTATAATGTGCATGTACCACCTGTGCGCGAGGATGGTGCCCATGCAGCAACAGCTTTGAATTCAGGTCGCTCAATTAATCAATATACTTGTACCATACACTGTATGACACAGAAAGCCGGGACAGAGGCCATTTCCAAATGACTTGGCCACGACTGGAAATAACTCATGCGACTGTGGAACTGACCTTAACGCGTTCACCATAGACGTGCATGTACATGGACCTGTCCTTTCCAGACATTACTAAGAAGTTAGGACACAACCTGAGTTATGTCAGACCTAGGTGTTTTCCAAGTTTCCTTTGCCTCCACATCAAAATATACATTTGCATGAAACATTGTTCTGCTTTCGCAGCACACCTTGTCACGCTCAGTGGACATGTTTCAAGTTTTCTTCCTCAGTTTTCATTCGACAGCTTATGGCACATGCCTGAATTTCTTTCTTAAATCTGTGATGTCACAGCATGAAAAGTTCCAATACAGCCTCATTCCAGCCTTAGATACCAGACTTGGTTTTCTTTCGAATTCAATAAGATCGAGGGCTTAGTTGTGCAGCTTTCATGCTTTTCTCTTGTCTTCAGTTCAGAAGCTCATTCGATGGTACAAACTGTTTATTTCAGAATTTGCAATTTTCAGTGAAATTCTGCCAAACGTGTGGAAGCTAGCTATGACATGTACCTGTTGTGCTTATTTAGAGACCACCTTAGATGTTTAATTATGCGTATAAAGTCATTGTGATTATTCATCAATCTGGTCATGTGTTTCATTGTGCCTCAGAAATCCTTTAGTAGAAATTTTGAAGTTCCTTAAGCTTGACAGTTACTCCTTGATGTATGGAAAGACACACCCCCTCTGTACACAGTGAACCCTTCACAGCCAGTCTTAATGGACTTAGCTGATTCCATATTCCAGGTAAAATGTATGTATTTATATTTCAACAAGTGCGTGTAGATTTCATACCTGTGTAGTGACTTAACGCTGAATTACAAGAGCCTCGAGTCACACTGTTGAAAGTAAGATTCTTAATTTCCATATGGCCTGTGATGTTCGCATATTAATGATGCAAATTGATTATGCTGAACTGGAATCAAACAAGACAGATTGGTGAGAGGGGCTCGGTGATGTGGAAATTGTGTACAAATCAAATGAGAAGTGTTCTGAAAAGAAAAGGTTTTAGTACCCCAAAAGGCAGTTTACAAGGCCAGTGGGAAGTATGTGATGTATGACGGGTGCTGCATTTGAGCAGGGGTTAGGAACGGCAGTAACCAAAAAGTACCGATTTTTGCTTCGCTTCTTGAACTATCTCTTCGCGTCCCAGGAACATTCATGAGTCTTCGTACTCCTGTAGCCACACGTTAATACAGATCATGAGTAGACATTTTGTGTTTGGTAATTAGGAAATGTCAAAGTACTTGTACATGAGTAAGTGTATGTATGCTAGGATAATTAACATTGACTTGTAACTGTTTTTGGTATCTTATCAACTGTGTAAAAAAAAAAACTGAAGTATTATACAAATAAAGATATCTATTGTATATCTTTGTTGCTTCACCTCCGAGGTTTCCATTTCTTTACAGTCTAGATGCATATTTTCTTTTAATGACTATGTTTATGTTTACATGTTTATGAGCAATTGACAGAGAATGATCCCCCACGGCAAACAAAGGACAAAACTTTTCCCAAAAAAATGTTCCCCAGGGAATTTTACATTGCTCAGGAAACTCATTTTAAATCCTGGAGAAAACAATTATTCCTCACTACTTGAACTTTTTGCATTGTAAATTGCTACATATTATGACAACTCTACTTCAAAATAGGCATTTTAGCTCATTTATATGTAGCTCATCTCAGAAATCGTTCAGTTATCTTTTGCCTTGTGTAGTACTGCATTCAAATAACGGCAAATAGAACAATCACGTTGCTGAAAAATGAAAATACAAAATTTCTATTTATTTCAATGGTCTACACTCCTCACATTAAACATCTCTAACGCAGACACCTTGAACCTAAATGCACACATTTGCTACAAAGTTACAATGGACAAGAAGATTCTTCTAAGCCTTATTGGATTTTGCCTACCATATACATTGTAGGACACCAGCACTAAATCAATCCTCTCTTGATGGAGTTGATGATTTGGGGCAATTTTCACAGAGGTGCAAAGTGGAAAGTATTCCATGGAAATTCAGGGGCAAATATAATCCCTGTGTGGGAATGAAGATAGTGCGATGGGGCAAATTACAAATAACCATTTTGGTGCCTTGCCGTGTAATTCCAAACTATGGTCACCTTTATTTTCTGAAAGAAAAGAAAAAGAATTCAAACAGGGCAACAGAGTACTGAAATGCGACATCATTTGGAACCAAGAAGTGCTGTACAAACAAATGGAGTGCCTGCGTGTGTTGGTTCATGCGCTGGTCCTGGCCCTAATCTCTTTTACACACCATTGTGAACATGATGTACTCACTAGGGTACTCTACACATGTACCAGTAAACCAGCAAAATAGTCAGGCTCCCTCCCTTTTCAGAGTATTCAATAAATGAAGTGAATTCAGGGAGCACAATCCAAAATGACCATCTTGTGAAACCAGTATTGTATTCGAGTCCATCACAAGTGCCTTCACAGGGCTAGTCATAAGTAACAGGGTGAACGATGACAAAGGAATGCTTTTGTCACAGCTCATGTGAATAGCTTGTGAATTGGCTTAAGACTGAATGACTTGTGATGGACTTGAATACAACAATGTTAGCAACAGTCAGCCAATCAAAATGTGAATGGATATGTGTGACATTTTGGTTGCTAACCTGCCTGCTGAGAAGAATTTTGTGCTTAAGAGCTCTTTAAACCTGTTTTTTTTCTAAGGAATGTCAATGGCTGTGAGATGGAACAAATTAAC
>NW_019091663.1:38728-83341 GCF_001949145.1 Acanthaster planci
TGAGCACCAAACCTATTTTTCCCACATAAATGCAAAGATTTCCAGCAAAATCAAACACTGAAACTGATATCTAATTCTAAAATGGATGAAAGTAGTCACAATATAAGACGAATCTTGGAGTCTTAGGCCGTGTCCGAAACGGGCTTCCAGTGCTACGGCTAGGTCTATTGTCTGCACGTCTCCACGTACTTTCAATGGACTGAAGACCTATACCTAGCTCTAGACAACGGATTCGAATGCAGCCTTAGTTTTTCCCTAGCAAACCATCTCACATCTTCATTGAAATATGCACACTCTGCATACTTTGGTATTAAAAGCACAACGTAGCGGGCGAGTTGTGTCTGCAAAATTCAAACTACATCACCCACAGTCGTGCACATGCGTTATACAATCTTTTGTACATTTACAAAATTGTAACTTCTAACTGATTACAAAAATAGAATCATATGAAATATAAAAACAGAAGGAGCAGCAAGAAAAAAGAAAAAAAAACTCCACCTCAAGAATATGTCCAACATCTAAAGACCCTCTGTAAATCAAGCATAAAACGATTCGTTCTAAGAATGTTCCTAACCTTGTTAGTCTAATTGTGTTACACTGATTTCTTGAGATTTCAATTGTGCATTTTGAAAGAGCTGCATGTGGCCAAGCTTTGTGATTCATAAAAATTTTTGCATACTGTACGAAATTAGTTTTTAATGGCATAGTGGTCAGAACAAAATTAATTTACAAGCATAGATGTACTGCATGTACATGTAATTAGAATGAATTAATGTTTTACATCATATTAGACAAGCTCAAAGGATCCACATGTGACATCATACTCAACTTTGGTATATGAACAATTAACATAGAAAAGTATAAGGAGTTGTTTATGGAAAAATTATCACTTCATTGCTAAGAAGTTTAAAGTCATAACAAGAATTTTAACAACCCATGCACTTTTCAAAGAATGTTAAAATAGTTACGCTTTCATAGTTGTAATAAGACCCAACTAATGCCAAACACACAAGCAAATTCTATGTAAATATATAACTTTATCTGCGTATAAAGAATTATGTGACTATAGAAACTGAATTTAAGTTGTATCTGTCATTTCCTTGGCACTGTCGGTATGGCTTGGTGTAATTAGCACATGTGCTTTCGCACGTCAGTCTGTGATAATTCACCTGGAGAAACCCAGATGCATTATCTTCCTAAACACGCTGGGCCCGTTCCACCAACCCCTAAAGAACAAGAAAAAGGGTGTATACAAATGTTAGCATTCCCCAAAACAGAACATTACTGGTTGCTTAGGGTTAAACACGGGCACAATTTTAATATTAAACATTAGTGCACACTGATTACGTAGTAATCCGCCCCGAGTTGAAGTGCACCCCCAAGCGGCAAAAGAAAGACAGATGGTTGTAAGCTTTTCCAATCGGGTTCTCGCATTCTGCGTGTACGCAAAGACCATACATCGAGGAATAAATTTGTTATGCGTACTCAGCGTGCTCTGCGTCAAACGCGCCATTGATCTCTATTATAAACATGTGCTTATGTGGTGTGTACAAAAAAAAAAACGCCCTCTTTTGTTGCGCTCGGAGCAGATGTAATGATTGTAGTGCATATAAAGCCCTTTCAATTGTGTCCATGATCTCCAAAGTGCTTTATGATTATGACCCTAGTTGTCAGGCAAGACCAGTCAGCAGTTTGTATCAGTCTATGAACAAGTATTGTCTATACCCTTGCAGGTACCTAATTATCACCCTAGGTGGATAGAGGAAAGTTGGCGGGGGGAAGACTTGCGCAAGACCACAACATGTTTCTAGCTGTTAGATTCGAACCTCTGACTTCAATTGGGAGCCACAAATCCTAGCTGGCCACAAAGCAGCCTGATTGGTGGCCAATTATCCATTGAACACTTGAAGACGTAAAGCCCATAGCGTCATATTCAAAAGACATGTATAACACGATCAGGCAGTAAATACAGACGAAGGCAAATGAACGACTGGTTAAACCACCCAGTTTTTGTGACTTGATGAGCCACGTGCCTGGCTCAAAACACTCTCGGGGGACTTCTCTATTGAACTCACTTGAGAAAACTGCGCCAGTACATGGTTGGCAAGACGTCAGCCTTCATGTGGTACATGGTCCGTCTCTCCACACCCTGATCGAAGGGGAACGTCTCCAGGGGTTCCAAGTTGTAGTCGAACTCTGCCAGCACACAGGACCTGCGCCCTGTGACCAAAGGGCAGGATGTGTAGCCATCATACTGAGGGTTTAAACCAAGAAGAGTTTGTATAAGAGCAGGGTTATAATGATGTATAACACACTGAACACCAGTACACGTGGACACGTATCTTTGTTATTATATTTATAACCTTCAGAGGAGGGGTTTAAAAAACAACAGAACAAGGGAAAATGGGGGAAAGGTGATAGCATAACAGATTCCGTAGTCTCCAGGCAATGATCTGTATGCTTAACCCCTTGACGACGGGAATTTCTTCCCAAAAGCTGACTCCAAGAATTCCAGCCTCACTTGGCCACGAAGGCCACCTGCCAAACCGCGGATTCTCGGTTTGTGGCCCAGCGTGCTCTGCACGCTTTGAATTACACGGTGAAAAGGCTGATTGTTTGGTGGCATGCGGCTGTACTCAAGCTTCCACATTCCCGTTGCCTCTTTTCAAAGTGGGGACTATTGTGAAGCTGGTGATTATGATGCAAATTCGGTCTTTTGATTTCTGGGCTACGCACAAAGACCAATTACCATGTACATAAGAGCCAGGGTCTGCCTTCTTTTACCATGTTCGCTCGAGCGTGGGCCGAGAATAATAGCTGAAAAGCCGGCTGAGGATCTCAATTTTTATGGCAGCTCTATCCGCGTCCCAACGCGAAGGGGTTAACAACAAGTGATAATATCGACCAGTAGGAATGGATAATTCTCTCCCTTCGATGTGATCAACTAAATATTCCATCCTTACTTTGTCAACTGGGGTCAGCCCACCGATCACAGCATCGATTGTCTTCTTCAGGATACGACTTTGTGATGCTGTCAGTGCAGTTGGAAGAAAACAAAAGTGAAAACATGAAACAGCTGTTAACACAATTGTCTTTTTTTTTGTAATTGAGGAGGGAGGTCTGCTGTCAGAATTGTTCTTCATCTGAAGGGTGTAACTGTGGGATGTTGCATGGGGGTGAACTGAATTTTTTTTTAGAGACAAACAACCTGCTTTAGAGGACCTAGGGGAAATTCTTGCAGTCCTGCATGAGAACTGTGTCCTTCGGTATCCCTGAACCCATTGGGGGAAATGAGGGTTTGAAGATAGACAGCCAGACTGTTTACAAACAATGCTATGGCTTTGGCTAAAGACACGCTGTTCAAAGCATTGACACACTGCCCCAGCCATACAGAACTACACCCTTAAATGTCACAATTCTTAAGAATGACAATCAGCGCAACGAGGGCCGGATTATCCAATAGAGCCCTACAAAATCTTCAGGGGCCTGCACAAAACTTGAGGGCCTACAAAAATGCTGTGGTATGCCTTCAAACACATGCTATCTTCAAAAGGTTGGGAGCCTCTCTTTGCATTTTTGATTTTGGAAAAGCTCCCAAATAGTCAGTGCATATGGCTTTGTGCAGCAGAGCACCAACGTGAAATGTGAAGCATCAGTGCGCTGAAATAGGTCCTGGTTCCTACAGGGCAATTTGAGCCAGGCCTCAGGAACTCTGGTGCCTGGGGCCTACTGAACGCTTAATCCGGCACAGAACACAGGCTCGTCTCACCTGCTGCAGCTGCTGTCTTTGAGGTGGGGAAGTCGGTGCAGTCGCCAATGCCAAACACGTTGGGGTACTTGGTGTGCTGTCCGGTTTCCTTGTTGACGCTGAGAAATCCGGCCGGTCCGGCGAGGGGGCTTGCCTTCAGAAGATCTGGAGGACCCATTGGAGGGGGCACATGAAGCATCTCGTACTTTGTGAGAGAAAGATCAGAATTGCAAATCTCAGAACTCAGGACCAAATCCACATAAATTTATAGCTCAAGAAACCCACCAGCAAGACATTTGATATCAAGCAATAATATATTGTGCACATAATGACACCCTCTGTGTCATGACCGTGTAAGGAAAATGACCCAAGTTCACGTACGGGCAATGTGATCATCTCATTTGGCTCAGTGTCCAGCTTAGCAAAGACAACCTCCTTGCTGTCTGGCTTGATCTCGACCAGATTGTGCCGAAGGTTGACCTGGATGCCGCGCTTCTTGCAGATGTCGGCCATGACAGCGGCGTACTTGGGGGCACTGAATATCGACGCCAGGGGTGTGAAGTACATGACGTTAGCCTTGTCTCGCTTGTTATTCTGTGTGAATATTGGAAACATTACAAAAAAAAAATTACCGAGTTGACATTTTTTGTCCGACGAGAGCATCCGTAACTCTTTTAGGGGACTCTTCCACTGCAGCCTAGTCCCTCCAGCGATCCATTCCTGACAAACCAATCAATTCCATCCAAACAGATTAAAATGCAAATCACAGAGATGTACTATTTTGTAACCGACTATTACCGATGTACATGTATGTTACATTCAATAATAAGTTATTTTCAATTATGTTCAAACATGTTACATTCAATAACAGGTGGTGGGCAAACTATACATTTTACAACCCCAGCGATGGAATTTTTCCATTTCCCTTTCAAATGACCATTTATGTCAGGCGGAGTCAACTGGGAGAAACCAGATGGAGATTTGGTATCCCAGCACACCCTCGATCGGTACAGAGACATTTCCTCTGCTGTGACTGTCTCCACTGTTGATAAAGATAAGCCAACCATGTCTGCATAGGCAGACAACTTGACACAAACCTTGCATGCTTTGTATAAATGAGGAATAAACCTGCCACTGAATTCAGTCTCACCTGTCTGAAGTATTCCTCCGCCAAGTACATGATCTTCTGGGGTGCCCCTGCGCACTTGACGGGAGTGTTGGGGAAGGTGAAAATGGCATTGCCGCTCTTAAAGTTCTGGATGGCCTTGAAGGTCTTGCCGACGGTGTCGTAGGAATAGTTGCTACAAACCATCGGATCGTTCTTGAGTGCCTCTGGTAGACCTTTGAGCTGGGATAAATGATCGCGATCCGTTACAACCATCAGTGGATGATGGGGTGGCAGTGGCTCAGCTGATAGAGTGGGGGAACAACCCCTCCCCCTGTTGGATTCTTCCCCCCTCCCCCCACGGCCTGGTTATGCCACTGTAAAAAAGTCCTTCCTATTATCTTAACTACATTAGAAGTAAATTATAACCTGGAGAGGCATTGCCAATCCCATCAAGAATCAGGTCAAAGGTTAGTGCACGCTGGGGTCACGCCAGCCAAGTTGCTTTTAAAATCATGACACTGAGAACATCTCCGCCCCTTAATAACCCCTTACCCTACCACTTTGCTGTGAATTTCCAGGAATTTCACTTTTCACAGGAATTTTTAATCTAACAGCATTAAATGAAAGTAGCCCACTTTTAAAAAGAAACCTTCTTTTTTAACTGTGAAAATCCAATGACAGCTACCGGCCAACTAGCAGCCCTAGGCTATTCCCAACCAATGACCTTGATTACCCAGCATGCAGGACAGTAAAGAAATCTGTCTGCATACATTTGGAAAATTCAATAAAATGAATGCAAGTCAGACTTGTGATAAAGGCTTAGAGGCAGAATTTACCTGGTCAAAGTTGAGTTGAAGTCCCATGGCAACTACCAGATAGTCATACTGCACTACCCTCCCATCTGATGTCTTGACGTTGTTGTTCTCAGGGTCAAATTCAACCGCCTTGTCCTTGATCCAGTCGCAGGCCTTGGGCATGACGTCCTTCATGAGTCTGCGCGAGGCCTCCCTTTCCTTGATACCCCCGCCCACCAGCGTCCACAGTGGTTGGTAGAAATGTTCCTGAGGGAAGGAGGTAAATGTCAACTGACAATCGGGTTTTGAATCCGGCCACTGGTCATACCTTGTGGCCCTGGGTACACCAGTTCAACCCTACTTCCCTCTCTCTAACCAGGAGTACAAACGGGTACCAGCATTGGTTAGGGAGCAACCTGTGACGGTCTTGCATCCCATCCAGGGGTGAAAGGAAATGTGCTCACTCACTCATTTCATGCCACAGAAACCTGAGATAAACAAAGCCTCGATGAGCTACACTGGCTCTGGGCCGACTTGCACTTGCGGCAAGTGCATCTGGACTCCGACTGGCACGACAACACTTTTGTTTCATGCCTAATAACAGGCTCTTACAAACACAATTAAAGAAAATAAACTGCATGCGGACTTGAACAACTCCCCCTGGTATGAGTTGGACTTAGGGGCTGCACAATCTGCGGTGAGTTTTTCCATGTCATCAGAGCATTTCTGTTGCCACATTTCATGAGTTATTCTCTCAGCACTGGGTTCACATTTTGACGTCAGTATTAAAAAGATTGCCTTTGCCTTTCCTGTGAAACATTAAAGTTACAAATGCAGGGTGGGGAGGGAATGCTTTCCCTTATGAGCCAAAGGAAAATGAGGGGAATTGTGAAGTACAAACTACTAGGTAGGGGATTGTTGTCAAGTACTTCTCGAGTACCAAGGTTATCTGCCAAATGTTGAGCTAACAGGAACGAACAAGGCTTATAGAAGAACGTGGGCATTGGGCTAACAGGAAAGAACAAGGCTTATAGAAGAACGTGGGCATTGGGCTAACAGGAAAGAACAAGGCTTATAGAAGAACGTGGGCATTGGGCTAAGAGCATGCACAAAGGTAAGATGACAAAATCAAATAATGACTTCGGACCCTCACTGCTTAACAAACATCAAGTTTCTGAGACAAAAGTACCCAAAAGTACTTGACCAAATTTTTTTTTTGACTACTTTTCTCCTTAAAGCTTCAATTTTACAAAACTGTAAGTGTCTGAAGTCTTACATTTAGTTTCTAATCTTAACCTTGTGCATCTACCATCAACTGCCTGCACACTCCAGTTTTATTCCTCTAACAAGTTCAATGTCTAACATGTCTGGCAGAGGTCCTTAGTACTAAAAAAATACTCGACTACAACACTCCTGTGTACATGAAATCAACAAATCCCTGGCCAAACTGGACTGAAGCTATGAAGATCAATGGAAGGACCATTCATTTTTTTCACCATTCTCACAAGCCTACAGAGTGTGCTCCTTTCTGTACACTCGATCTCCCCTTCCAAAAGCGTGCAATCTCAAACCAGGTAAAAGAAACATGACGACTTCTGTGCTAGGCATTGTCGCTATTTTGAATATTTTTGAAAAGTGGACAAAAGTGTAGTTCTGTAGCCCTTTAGGCTGACTCTGATTATTATTTAGATGGCTGTGATAAATAACATTGCATGAGAATTCACATTTTTTTGTAATGGCGTTATTGTAGTTTAGTATATAGCAACGTGGTTTATGTTTTTACTGTTCTAGTTGACCGCATGCATGTTTGTGGACGGGAGTCACAAAGAATAAAGACCAAGAGTGACAAACCAAAGACTTGTGCGTGTCCAACTTGACCCAATTCCAGCCTGCAAATCCCACTGAGAATTTATAACCATTTTCTAACTGCTTTGGGTAACTTTTTGTGGCCTTCCTACATTGAAATGGTGCGTGCGGCTAAAAAATTCATGTTTAGAGCAGGAAGGCAAAGAAATATTCTCCCCCATCACCTTTTCAAGAGAAAGGGGGAGGGCATGGCCCCTATTGACTTATCTTGGACTTGCCATTGTCTGAATACCAAATTGAGTTCATGAATAACTAAGACGGGGGGTCAAAACTTACTCGAAAAATGAGCCCACGCAAAAACCTGGTATTTTTTTAACTAAAGAAAGGAGTACAAGTATCTTACATCACCCGGTTCAATGACTGCGACCTGCCCCTTGCCATGTTTACGAGACAGACTACTCGCCATGGCAAGTCCCCCTGCTCCACCGCCTACCACCACAAACTTGTACATGCTTGGGGAAATGCTGGCCGGGGCGGGCTGGGCTTGGCTGTGGGCCAGTCTTCTGGAACAATGTGTTGTTGACGGCACCACCTGACGAGACAGTACCCATGGTAACGCCTTGAATGTACGCAGCTGACGAGCCATGCCTGTTATTGGTTCTAGGACGGCCATGATGGTCTGTCAAATTTTTAAAAAAAGGTCATATTAAGCACTGCCAAGGTACATATATACTTTGCAAAGAAGTTGAATTGACCAAAACCCACCTGAAAAAATTAAATTAAGGTTTTTTGAAGTCAGCCAGAGCAAAATTGTCAGTCATGTCAGTGCTGAAATAAAACTTTAAATGGCAGTGTGAATTGTGATTGTGAATTGGGAAATTCTGCCAGTGGGCAGATCCAGAAGCAAACAGGAGGCCAAAATTTCATTTTGGGGAAGGAGCCCAATATCTAATATTAATATATAATATATTTATCTAATCTTTGAATCTTTCATGCGATATGTCCACAGGCCCTGCACATGTTCCAATGCCCATAAGCCATATGTTACTCGTTAGACTACTTTGTCCTACATCCAACTTTTAACACAAAAATCACCACTCCCTAAGCATTCACGGATTTACCTGCTGTTGGCCTAGCTGAGAAGCTCTTGTCACAAAACTTACAATCCGCCGAAACTTGACGCGATTCACGCTACAACTTCAGTTGAAGTACAACACCTTGCGAGCAATGGCAACTGGTGTGTTGTCAGTAGTACTGCAATTGTGTAGAGACTCAATGATAAAAGTACAAAGTTCAATTCATGTTACAGGAAGACACCAGGCACTTTGCTGGTAGCATGCAGACCTCGGATGACCAGATGATGTCAGCTGGTCCCGTAGTATAGTAGGCAAGCACGCGCGCCGTGTATCGGCCTCACCTCAGTATACCAGGCAAGATATGGGTCTGAGGGGTCCCCCCTTACCTGTCCAATCCCTATACACACTGTAGACGATTGTTACCTAACACACTCCCCCCCCCCAGAAGTTTGTAAAGAATTCCTGAGATTCCGATCAAACAATGACCAACGCAAAGGCGGGGGGGGTCTCTCTGTCCCATATCTTGTTTCAAATGTACATGTGCCTTAGTGCGCTATACTAGCTACGTGTGACTTTGCGCCTCTCTCCGTCGATTACGTAACTCTGACGGGGCAACGATAAACAGGTCACCTTTCTAAAGCGAATAATGAGTGTTTTCTTTTTGATGTAATATAATTATTCACGGGTGATTGATAATTTTGTTTGTGATGCATGAATCCGATGTCGTGAGAGGCGTAACTACATACAGGCTACATGTCGGGGGGGGGGGGGGCACCCGTGGATGCACGCCGCAGGCACAGATTTCAAATGGGGGGGAGAACACACGGGGAACCCAGGGGCACAAGCATCCGCAGAGGCACGAANCCCGGTGGGCCCCCCATACGTGTCGTGGTGATGCGAAATGGATTGAACACTAAGTCTTGCTTTTGAAATGTAGCTGCAATGAATTTTTCCTCAACACAGTCATTTTTTCTTTTACTGTCTAGTTTGTATTCCTACGGAAGCGCATATAAGGGCTACTTGCAAAAAAAAATTCAAGGCGAGATAGTAACTCTAAAAAAAAGATTGTTGCATGTGGCTTTAATACGTTTTCGCACCTCTACAATGTATGAAAACTCTTTTAGTTAAATGCACTGATAAGTATGATTATGCTTTTAAAAATAATTGAAATTATCTTTCCAGGACAATTGAGGGCGCTATTGATGTGAAGTTATCTGGTTCAGTCATTATTACATCTAACTCTATGGGTTCAGTGCACAAGGTGTTTCTGTTCAATTTGTGAACCCGGAATGCACTCATGTTCTTACTGAAAACATTTCTGAGATGCTTTCAGCATGCTATTGATGCTTTCTTATTGCTATGTACATGTACATGTAGCAACAATGAATCAGCAAAGAAGTTAAAACTGAGTCCAAGAAAATTCACGCAAATACTGGACTCCGATGACGGTACAAAGTACCAATTTAACATTGAGGCTTCTTCCTGAAGTGACGTCACATTTTTGCTCATAAATATGGAAATACTCATTAGCAACAAGAAACAAACAACCAAACAAGCAAACAAAAATCAGGCGGTAAATTACCCTCAATTTTGAAATAGTGAAACAAAAGCTGAAAATTAGGTTGACCGGGGCACAAAGGTGCATTTCGGCTTGATTGCAGCTACCCTTAAATCCAATTTGTCGGCCTCGGCGATCTCTGCACAAAATTAAACCTACTCTTGCCATTGTCCAAACACCCCAAAACGGTTTTATTGGCCTACTGTGATAGATTTATCTTGCAGGAATATCGGTAAGATCTGAGTAGCCGGCACAAATATTTTCCAATATACATGTTTCTAGGCCTACTTGTAACCACACGTGACACGCAGGATTCAGTCATTCACCATTCCATGTTCAGTTTCTTAACATAATTCTGTAGACCGACCGTCTAAGGGGTTATTTCCAATTAGGTACACGTAATTCTTACTAGTATTAAGACTGGGTAAAATTAAAATACATGTACAGTACATGTGTATCAAGCTACACCGGGATCGGGCCTCAGACCATCCATCCACCTGCTCGTGCACTGTTCTTGCGCAGTTCGAATTTGGCTGGCCCGTGCTTTGCACTTTTAATTCACCGTTCTGTTTACTTGCTCTGCGGTTCATTCCCAAGTCTTGAAAGTACCAAAACGAAAGCAAAAGTAGGACCTGCACCTGCACATGTGTGCATGTTCAGTCATATTGCGTGATTAACAAAGCAGTGCTCCGTGTGCCAAATTGCCATTCGCCTTGGCAAATGGTATTAAATCATTCTTGAACTCTGCCTTGCTGGAAATATGCAGACGGTATGAGAACGTATTGAAAAGGGACAAGAAATGCTTCAGGTACGGGGAGTATTATTTGATGACTTGAACATGTTTCAACGGCGTTCGGTTCTGTTGTGTTGTTTTGCGTTTTCCGAGAAAGAGAATGGCACGCAAAACTCGTTTGCTGTAAAATATCAAATCATGATGTAATGTTCGTGTTCTTTTACTTGGAGAAACCCAGACATATCAGCTTTCTTGGTGTATGCGGTCCATGGAACTGTCGAAAAAGAGCAAAAACAACGATGAACGTAAAACTTCCAAAACGAAATTTGACTAATCTGTGTTGGAAAAAATAGTTTTCTTTTGTGCCAATCATGGTATTGGTTTTTTCATCATATTTTTCGGACGCAGGGGCCCCGAAACGGTGCTACTGAAACATAAACTGCTTGATTAAATTTGGATTTATCATACAAACGTTGATTAAATTTTGCTCAGTTTCCTGAAAATCCATCAAAGTCTCATATTACGAGTGGAGCGCAGATTGTGCGCGCGCAGTTTGATTGTTCGAAGTCCGTGACGCCATTCCTATTAAACGAGATCGCCGATTTCCCAGAACTGCGACTTGTATTTAACTGATGAAACGTTAGGGTAAATTGAATAAACGATACTCAAATGGGTGTAACTCAACACAGGTCGTCATAAGGAAGCAGTGTTTGGTATTATTTTAACCACGAAGTTACAGCCGTTTATTGAAATTCTACTTTCATTTTAATAATAATATTGCGTTTTCAAACAAACACAACTGTAGCAAACGCTGTCATTTCACACCAGGTTAATTCAATGTTTCATGGCCACTCATAAAAGGAGAACTCATTTAAAACTTTCTAATACAGGAAATTGTCAGTAGGCTATATGTAAATGTAATGTACTGACATAGTGATATTGGGTAAAAACTAGCAAATGCTATGAAGTTCTAGCAAACGGTAAAACCATTAAGAATAAGCAATTGCTTGAATTTGTATGAATAAAAATGTTTCTTTTACTGTTCAGCATCTGCTTGTACAAATAGTAGCAAATGCTTTATACTTGTGGCTGACTTCACAGCGGAACGGTTTTGCACAATAGGGCTTCCATAGTCTGCACGTACAGACACACACAGAGCTACATGGTGCTGTATCTTGAGACCTCAGCATGGCAGATAAGCACGATGGCAGTAATTTTGATCGCAAAAACCTTGATGAAGAAAATTGCTCTGCCACTCTCAAATCGGTACAACTGCCTGCATCTGGTTTCTTGAGATTCTCTCCTAAAGGCATACAGCTTTTCCTTTCGAATGGCATTCATGAACGCTGCCATTTTGAACATTAGTAAATGCTCCTCGTTTTCAAGCTTGCCCTGACCCAGTCTTGAAAAGTGTCAAGTAAATACTCCACGAATCTGTAGAACTTACCCATTTTTATTCATACAAAATGAAGCAACTGCTTATTGCCAAGCACAAACTTAAAGAGTAAAAAGTAAATACTTTTACTTTTTAGCAGTTGCACTAAAGTAAAAGCGTTTGCTTCATTATTATTCATACAAACACGAGTAAATGCTTCAAAAATGGTAGTAAAAGCAAATGCTACTTTTTTATTCATAGGACCCATTGTACTTCAATGACTGGTTTGTCAGAGGGAAAAACTTTCAAACTGTATCAAAAGCAATGCTTTCATTAAAGTAAGATTGAAAAATAAATGCAACCATGCATCTATTCCTAAGGATGGATTTGCGCAGGGGAGATGTTAATTTTGGATTTTTGCCCTATATTCGACGTGTATTACAACACTCTATACTCAATGTTTGTCCCCGTAGGCTTGTAAAAAAACCACAAGCGTAGTCGAGTGGGACTCGAACCCACGACTCCCTGCTTACTGGTGCAGACATCTCAACAACTCGACCACCGAGCTCGTCGGTGCCAGTTGGCTAGTTTGAATCAGATGTAGCAGCGGGTACCGCGAACAACTATTTCCAAGGATGGATTGGCGCTGGGGAGATGTTAATTAATTTTGGATTTTTACACGTGGGATATTACACGTCAGGCAGGGCAAAAATCCAAAATTAATGTGCATGTGCCACATCACTGGTGGAGGTGGGCGCCAACGGGGCCCTCCCCCCAGGGGAAGGCTTTTGCAGATTCTTTTCATTTTTTTTTTATTTGAGGACGATTTCATCGCCTAAAGTGTCTAATAAGCCTGTTAAATTCAGCCTCAACGCTGAGAATGGCCATGGAAGCTTAATGTTGCAGATTTCTCAAACATTTTCATGCGCGTAGGATCAGGCCTATACAGTGAATTAGCAACAAACAGCAACCACGAAAAGACCGTTATGGTCATGATCCTCGCCAGTATGCAGCTCATGCAGACATGCAGTGCGACGCGGCCATTTCTGGGATTGCACCGGGGGGGGGGGAAGCTGTTGCAGGGCGGCAGGTGGAATTGGAAAGAGGAAGTCAATTTGGCATCCTGATTCAAATAGGCACTGTTTGGATGGAAAATGTGGAGGCTTTTATACTAATTTACCGTTCATTTCTGAACTAGGGTACATAGGCTTCGTCAGGTTTTTGATGAGACATTTTGTCTTCATTGATGGAGGCACCTGCACTAAAGTGCCGTCTTGACGAAGTGATAAATGAGCACAGCCACTAGAAGAGCCACGATTGGAACAAGCATCCGCTCCGGTTTGAAGCTCATGAAGTACGACACGGCCACCGACATTGCGCTGCTTGGGCTGTTCCGTGACGACTGCTCCAGGGCAGCACTCATGTACTGCTCCGACACCCTCAGGGTGGTGAACAGGGCTCGCACCTCGGTCTCTCGGACATCGTTTTCTCGGGTCGCCACCTCCCTGGCGAACGCTTTAGCGAATTCAAGGCAGTCGCTGGCGATCAGGCGGAAACGGGACGGCACGATAGTCAGGCAGAGAACCTGTAGATACAGATAGGCCATGGCCGATTCGCCCACGTAGAAACTCCGGGATTTCATCAGCCAGTCAAAGTAGTACATGTTTCGCGCCAGAACGTAATTGTTGGTTTCGTCAAGACAGATGTGGTATTGTTGGAGAGGAATGGAAGTTGTCATTCTCCTGATCACAGCACTGTCTTGAGTGAGAGCTAGCTTGGGACCATCGATCATTTGGCCCCATACAGGTTCAAACAGTAGTGTGTGAAACAACTCTTTGTCAACGACAATGATGGACGCGTGGGACTTGTAGATATTAATCAATACATACTTGTCTTTTTCCGCTGACATTTCGTCCAAAGCAGTCTCCAAGTCGTACACACTTTTTCCTCTGCGTCGCAATTGCCCTGCGATATCCACTAAACTATCCTCAAACAGGCTTTTGTCGATTACTTCACCGAGTGAAATCATGCTGTCTCCATTAGAGGTCGCCATGTTTGTATCTGCGGCGTACATTATGCAGACAAAAATCGTAATCGTGCGTCGCAGTTTTGGAGCAAAGTGCAATTGACATTATGACTCACTGCAATTTGAATAATAATTGATCATGTGCACATATGGGCATCCAACATGCGTTCAACCGCATCTTACAGCATTTGTGATTATAAATTCTGTCTATCTGTAGGTTGCATAAATATGTCGTCCGTGTCTGATGAAATAAAGGGATGTGGGCTCCATGCAGTTTAAGCGCATTCAGTTTTCATCAGAAATGCACAAGAAATTATTGGTGCTCTGACTTTTTCTGTATTAATTTCTTTCATTGTTACCATGAGCCAATCAACAATAAGCTTTGTCTACTGACGGATTAAAAAGGCGGCAAAACTGGATCCATTGTCTTGCTCAGTACCGGGTGAAAGTGATGTTCCTCGAGCCGAGTTTTTCCTGTCTTGCAGTTTTTTAATCGACCGAAGATAACTATGACGATCTTTCTAAAGAACGGATAGGCCTACTTGAAGAACTAAAAATTCTTCTGATTAAAACAATACTAACAAAGCTTCAAACACCACTTATAAAAACAACCCATCAGTCATCGGGTTTTTTGGACATTAACAAATTCTTTAATTTCTACAAAACAGCCGACGTTTTAAGGTTAACAAAGCATCACAAAATTATGGACCATGCATGTTCATTAACTGTACAAATGACCATGGGGAAGATTGAACTGTACTAAAGGTATAAAATAGCTGAATGTGTTTTTCCTTTCATTACAACGACATGACATTCATTCGTTTTGACGATTAGAGGTCACGAGAGCCCGCCTAGAAATATAACCCTCGACGCGTTCTTGACACGGAGGTTTTCATCTGATTGGTTGTTGATTTGTCAGTAGTGAAGCTATGGAGTGAAAGCGGATCCAGGACCAAGTATTCGGGGGAGCTAACATTGTTTGGGGAGGGAGCCAAAAATTCGGATCTTGTTTAAAACCTGTAATAATTTTTTGAGGGTGGAGGCTACTCGTTGGGGCTTTTTACACACATTGGAAGGAAGCTAGGAAATGAAACGATCATGTAAAAAGAACCCTTTTTTGACGGATTCGTTTTTTCGGGGGCATAGCCCCCATTAACCCCAAGGTCCGCCCGTGTGTAGAAAGATGGCTCGTTAATCATGACTAGTAAGAGATCTCAACCAATTTATCTGTTCAGAAAAACGATCAAAGTGCAATTTGACACTGTTCTGTTTTATCACACGTCTGTCTGATGATTTAAGTTGCCTCTAGTCTTTCTTGTAAATTGGTTTTATCTGTGGGTTTGTCTGCTTTTTTATTGATCAGCATTTCTACATGCTTAAGCAATACGTCTTGTCCGTTTACAGTGCATTTCCTATATGACTATCTGTGTTGCGTTTGAACAAAACGATACTGCTAATCTAAACGTTTGTTCCAGAGTTACGTCAGTCTTTATAAAAAGGTTTATCGACAACGCATGTAAATTTTCTGTGCACTTGTGATCACTGCACCGTTAAGTTAATAAGCAGGCCTCTAACTGAAGACTTCACTTTCACTAATATAACCTGTAACTCTGAATTCTGTCCAAGATAATCAAAACGTGGGCTTCTACTATGCACCGAAATGAGCTCAGGACGGATATAATAATACTTAGCAAGTTGGTGCCTAGCGTGCCCAATTTCAATTTGTCAACGATGTACATGTGGTACAAAAGTGAAAACAACCATCTAAACCAAATGACACATAGATTCTGAAAGAACAAATGGCGTGGTACCGTCCGATTTCTGAAAATTGATGTACAAGCTTTCAAAGGTGCAGTTAGTGGTGCGTCGTTCAACAACAATCGAAAATCATGCACAAAAGTACGGGCAATAAACTTTGATTCCCCTTATAGATTACAGTAACAAAATTTTTGCTAGAACTCTGCGTGGCGTTAATGGCCGCCTCGTCCTAACCAACACTTCCTTTTACCATATTCACACCTCTCACACAGTGTCTGTAGATGAGGGGCGGGCCGATCTTTGTTCTGTCCCTTGCCAGTGACATGCGTGCCGTCCTGTAGCCGCCACATCCTTAAAAAGAAATAACAACATTTCTACATCATGATCCCTTACAAAAAAATACTCGTTAAATTAACGGTGATGAAGAGAAATACGGTCAAATTGTTTTAAACGTTGTTTTCCACCTGACTTGCAAACAATGAGATGGTCATGCACACTACGTAGCACGCGTGAAACAGCACGTGCAACCAATGTCAAGATATGTTTTCGTCGCAGCGCGCGCCGCAGCGCGGCTCGCACCAGCCGCTCGCTGACCTAGTACGTACCTGCGGACGTATACCCGCATACATTGCAAAATCAAGGCGAAGATCGACCTCACGCGGCGTACAAAATAGTGCAGATTTGCTGATATCTTAAGCCGCGTGAGGTCGCTCTTCGCCTTGATTTTGCAACGTATGCAGGTTTGTACGTACTACTAGGTCAGCGAGCGGCTGGTGCAATCCGCGCTGCGACGAATGACGAACGCCTTGGCCAAGGCTAGTGTCAAGACCAAGGAGCCCAATTCCACCAAAAGTATGTGTGAAATTTCAGGATCTGCATGACACCAACCATACTAAGTGCAATACCTTGCAAAACTCCCTTTGAAATTTGACTGTGTCGGTAAATCTAATCACTGTCCCTAACATGGGCGTCACCACAATGTTTTCTGCATGGAGGGAGCATGACTTTTTACAGGTGGACAAACACTCATCAATGTAAAAAACCCTGATAAACCATTAATGGTGGAAGTGGTCAATTCCAAAGCATCTTCAAGCAGAGGCAAGCACCTCTTGTCCCTCCCTCCTTCCCGGCCCCCCGCGACACCCATAGTCCTTACCTTTCTACTGCAACCGCAACCATGCGCTCCAACTCCTCGGGCGGGAACCATAGCTGGTTGGGCGATTGACACTTCTGGCACTTCTGCTGCCAGTTCTTGGCAATGCGCTGGCCGCGCAGGTCTAGCGTCAGCCACGCCAGGTAAGTGCTCCACGAGTTATTGCAGTTGTGGCAGCCACGGCAGATGGCCCTGCCATGGACCGTCTGGAAAGCATACTGTCTAGGGATGGACCGAGGGTCAACTGGCTCTTCAAAGTCTTCCTCCATTACCGCCCTGATGATTCTTGCCATTTTTTCTCTTACTAGATGAGCTACACACAGAAGTACTATGTGCTTCCTTGCGGCCTGGATGAAAAAAAAAATACATTTTCCATTTTCGAAGTACATTGAGAAATCACTGTCTAAGGAAATGCGAGCAAATCGTAGCCGCTGCATGGTTACGTAATAAAAGCGTTAGAAGGTTTCATATCAGTTCTAGGAAGCACCTACACACGAGACCCGCGGATTTATTTTTTTAGTTTGTTAAAATACAAAAAAGGCCAACATGCTCGCTGAGGGGAATGCTGACTTTTTTCCACATGATTTTAGGGCATTTTAAAAGTTTTGTATAATGTTTGTACTATTCAGGTGTACTAGGCAGGTGTTTATAACGACACGCTGTCGCGATTAATGATTCGATGAGCATTCCTATTTAATACAGTATGCTTGAGCAGATATATCAAGTCAACCTTTTTGTACAATAAAGACTGCAATAAACCGATAACAAAATGTCTAAATTTGCAAATTTGTTAATAAAGGTACATTGGCGTTGCTAGGAATTTTCTAGGGGGCACAAAGAGGGCACCAGCATCTCATGGAGGGGGTACCAGCTTTCAGTGTTGTTTTTTTTGGGGGGGGCAGCATTTGTTAGCCTTGTTCAATATCCATTCATCCATTTTTATTTGGTGTCGGGGCACCTGAGGGGCACCGGGAATTTGTAAGGGGGGAGGGGGCACATGCTCCTGTATAGGTAACTTTAATGTCCTGAACCAATGGGAGGGGTTTACAGTGGATTTTAACAGAATTACGGTCCATTTTAACAGAATTGGTGTCGAAATGACCACAAAATACTACTGGAGAAATTTCCAAAGGTTCAACGCTGATAACAAATGCGATTGAGACCGTACAAAAGAAAATGTCGGGGGGGGGGTCCTTTCCCTGCTCTTTTGGGTTGTAGGGTTCAGACCACGGTGTTTCCCACTTAGAAACACGTTTTGTACAATTTTATACTCCATCAATTTATGAAAACAATTTGACGTCCTCTTTGGGACAAGCGCAGGTTTTCGAATATTCCATTTCTTTACACGGTATATTCCTTCTCAACTGTCCTTACTTTTCTAAAAGACAGAGGGCACTCTTGCTGTGATGTCAATCAAAAAGGAGACACTACCTGGTTTAAATGGTTGCTATCCAAATATTCAATTCCAAAATTCGCTAATTAAAAACCTTATGCAGAAAGAGTTGCTCGATTAGTTGCCATGTACTCACGCAATGATGAATCCCTTAAGAGCAGGAAAATTTAAATTAAACAACAAAATACCAAACCATTCAAACACTTTTGTTTATTTTTGCACAGATCAATGCCACAGTGACATCTCATTGCGATTTTCCCCCAATTTTTTTTTTTTTATTATTCACACGTAAAACGACCCTCATCCCCAAAGGAAAGTGCTAGTCACCATTTTCGAGGTGTCGGTGCTTTTTATTCCTGAAGAAGGCTCCATTCCTTATAAGGTAAGATATATCGAGCCCCTTGTCTGCCTCCCTCCCCCTGCTGGAAATGTGCTAATTAAAGACAGTTACATCAAATCATCAAATGACATCAAATATTAAAAACAATGAATTTCACTCGAGTATCAGACTTAGATTATTTGCCTCAAAGCCCGGATTTACTTCATTGGGGATCATCTCTGGGGAACTGCGTACGGGTACCACTAAAGCCTCTTCTGTCCGACTACAATTTCTGGGGAAATATACGACCAACGCCTTTTGTCTCTTGCTAAGCGCGTGCCATTACCCAATTTCAAACAGTTCGTGAAGCATGCAATGAATGACACTATGTATGTGCAAGTATGTACTCGTCTTGTACCCAATGCCTCTCTGCAAGACTTACTCCGTAAGATCCGACTCAGTCAGGTTGAGCCTTGCAGTAGACCGCCTTGTGAAACGCAAAGGACAAAACTGTAGGGACGAGAATGACCGTCCAGTAATTTTTACACGGCGAGATGCAAACCTTGTGATAAGGAATCGTTACGGAGTGAATTCTGCTTTTGTTGACATAAAAATACATTCAACCCATCGATTGCAACATCGTGCTCTTATCCGTCCAGGGGAATCCCCGTTTTGGTTTCTATGTTTCCGATCTTGGGAGCCGCGTGATAGACACGTGCGCGTGCGCAAGTCATGATTAATAATGTTGTACGGAGGCCAGTGTTAGCCTTTGCAAAGGTATAGTTGAGTCTCTACGGGTGCGGTGGGGGGGGGCAGCCTGCTCTGACGCCATCAATCAGCCAATCCACCCACCATGTACATAAAGATTTTATTTATTTCCTTCGCTTTTCAGAACAGATTGGACAGCAAGAAATGTTGATTCTGTGCATACACTTAGACCATGTAGCACTTGCAACCTGAAAAAAACTCCTCTTCATCGTAGCTGTAGCCCACAGCTCACTTTTGATCAGTGTGCGTATGCACTTTACAAATCTGAGTCCCACCCCCACAACTTCGTTCCCACCAGTACACGTATTTCTTTGCACCCGCGTCACTTGTCTCCCCCGGCGCCGGCCGGGCACTACCAATAAGCCGTTTGCGAGTTAAATTTACATATGATGCAAGATGTGGGGCGGAAAGAGCCCCCACCCACCTTTGTGTTGGTCATTGTTTGATCGGAATCTCAGGAATTCTTTACAGACTTCTGGGGGTGTATGTTAGTCAATAGTCTAGAGTGTGTGTAGGGATTGGACATGGGGGGGGGTACCCATCGGCCCCATCTCGTGCACGGTATCTGAATTTGAATAAAATCTGGTACACTGAGTTCTTTAAATTCACGTGAACATAACAACTTGAATTCTCCATACTAAAACCACCGTTGCTATACCTCGTGATTCGGGGCAAGCTTTTGCTTAGTTACATAAGTTAAGAGACGCCTTGCAACAATATACATGTACTGTTCTCCATGGATAAGAACGGCACTGAGGAACCAGTCCATTCCAGAGAAGGTGGTCGGTATGCAAAAGCTTGCCCCGAATCACGAGGTATATAGCAACAGTGTCTTTAGTCTGGGGAATTCAAATTATGTTTCCGAGCAATTAGCTAACACACTGAGTTTATATCAGATTGTCTTCAAATTTAACTCGCAAGTGGCAAATTGCAAAACGACTTTTTCAAATGTTTTATAAAATTAAAAAGTGTTTCAAAGCTTGTTTAAAGTAATTAATATTGAGTTCCAGTAGAATTCTTACAGAGGCATATCTACTCGAAAGTGAACATATACTTCTGCGGCTTAAGGTTGACTGCATTCACGTGCAAATGATGTAGATTAATTATGTTCACCGAATGCCAACGAGGTTTTCAAAGAAAAACGGCAGTACGGTTGCAGTGCAATGTATTGTCTGCTACTCAGTGTGTTTCATTTCCCGAGCTCTCAGGTTTGCCTGTGCTGATGTTTCAATTTGCCTGTTCTCTAGACTTGAAAACCGTTTGTTATTATAGTTTGGACGGGCCCAACTTTGATGGGACATATGAATGTCGGGGGCTCGAGCAGGACCAATTTAAAGAGTGCACGGGGCAATTTTCTTAGCAACGAAGGCTCAGGCTTTTTTGGTCCGGAAATGAACATAATTGCTGGTCCAAGAACGACTAAAAAACTACGCGTTACCATGGCGAGATAGATATGATGTCGAAAGTGTAGAACGTCAAAATCTTAGAATATTTCTTCAGAGAGGAAAAGTTATCAGTCACACTGAGGAAGAAAAATATCGAATCGTTAATCGCTGCATGAAACAAAATTCTAGAACATAAAATGTTGATTTTTAGGGTTGCAGGCCAGTAAAAAGGCAAAAACAGCAGCGCGGGCGAAATCACAATTTGCATGCACATCAAATTGTCTACGAAATAGAGCATTTTGTGGCCCATCAACTTGAGGATTTGTAGAAAAGACAGGTTTAGGACAGGAAAAAGAATACTTGTGTCTGAGTGCTTTTTGGAAATGAAGAAATCGGTGCTTGAAAACGGAAGTTTTTCGAGAAGGGTAGGCATCGATATTTCAAAATGGCGAGGGGCTTCACGACTAGCTGCTTTTTAGTGGGGGGGGTGACTTTCCATGGGAAGAATGGAAATCTGAAAAGAAAACGAACAATCATAAAATGGGCTTTAATTTGATGTGCGTCTCGAACGCAGGTATTTATCACTGTTGGCTAACGGTTACTTCTGGCGTGCAAACATGATCTCCATGCCTAGCGCCTACAACTGATTAGGATTTCCATTTTTTATAAACAGCTCCCTCTATAGATTTCACTAATTAATTGTCGGAATCCCAGACGTCTTTATTAGTACATTACATGTTTGCCTCGCAGGAGTACCAGCGGGAAACCCATCTTCGCATCTTCGAGTAACGAAACAAAGCGGTGTTGTGCATGCAATAAGGAAAACAATAATTTGAATCGTCAGCAATGGGCAAGAAACACAAGAAACATCACAAATCTGAGAAGAATCTGCCAGATGTACCAGGTGAGCCATGAAGTAAAAAAGATGAGGGCACAAATATAGGAAAAGCATGACATGCGTGAATCATGTTCTAAAGGTAGGCCTAAGACTAAGAGTAAGACTAAGTAACGTACGGTCGCGCGTAATGTTTTAGTCTACGATAAAATTTATAAACACTAGGGCAAGGCGGCCTACGCTTAGCCCAGGTTGGACGTTGTCTTCAGTTGTTTGGTCCTTTAGATTTCATTTGATTTTAAATTTTTAGTAGGCTAGGTTAATCAATGAATTTTTTAACGCCATGGCTGTTGTTATGGCAGTGGTAACGCATCTCCCATTTTCTATCGTTACGGCACTACAACTGCGCAAGCACGCCAACTTTGCACAGATTTCAGACTTAATTTCCTTTTTAAAAAATCCTCCAAAGCCTCCGATGAGAAAGGAAAAAAGATTCCTGCTTAGGCCCAGGCCTATACAATTAGAAACCAACATAAAAAATTATGTTATAAAACATAAAAAAAATAAATAAATAAAATGGTCCAAGCGCAGATTCGAACTCACACACCAGTGGTTCCAAACCTTCCACCTTGACCATACGGCCACAAGCTTTCAGCGATCCAGGCAATTTTAAAATATATAAAACATTGTGATGATCAGCTAGGTCATCGCACTTGCGCCGTTCAGTGCCGTAACGATAGAAAATGGGAGATGCGTTATGGCTGCCGTAACAATAGCCACTTCGTTTTTTTAATGACCCGACAAAAACAAACTCACCCCCCAAAAAGTGAATGTTCCCAAGTCTTGTCAGCAGTCATTTTTCAAATGACATCCCTCACCTTCCTCAGGCACTTCTGACATATTTTAAATCACATTTTTGTCTGCTTTGCCCCCAGGTGGGGCCTACATGTATGATCCCGGGCCATACTGACACAATCCCACAATTTCTTGGCCCAAACAGACCCCTCTTTTCGAAAGAATCTATAGGGGTACTTTTTATGTGCCTCGGCCTGGCTGAGAATTTTCCTTGAATTTGGACACTGCACCCTTTATGTTACGCCCCAACTACAGCATCAGTCCCAACTATAGGTGGGGAACTTTTCAACTACATGTAGAGTGCTACAGTTGGGCCGGCCCAACTACAGCGCAGAGGTCCAGTGTGCATGTGCCCAGCATGTGCCAAAGTAATATTGTTTACAACGTCATGTCAGACTCTTAGATTAAGTGCCATATTTTAGAAGAATTGTGTCAAGTGTGAGATGCATAAACTTGGATAAGGTTGAGAAATTTTCTACAGAAGTTGGTCAACAATAGTTGGGCCAGCCCAACTGCAGCACTACAGTTGGGACTGTCCCAGCTGTTGTTGGGACAAATGTCGGTCCCTTCGGCATCTTACCAACTCGGTGCTTACCAACTTGGCATCTCATCAACTTGGCACCCAGTCGGTACCTAGCCAACTTGGCACCTTGTCAACTCGGCACCTCAGATTTTGCCTCCGGTCTGCGTTGTCCAACTCGGCACCTGACTGAATTGCTCGAACCGAAGCAATTAGTTCTAATTCCATACATGTGCTTAGTTAATTTTGGTTGATTTGGAGATTGGGTAGTCCGCATGGATTATGGTAACCCAATTAGTTCAACAAAGAAATTCACAAAGAAACAAGTTTTTTACGTAAAAGGGAAGATTGAAGGAAACCCATTTATAAATTAAATCCAATTTTAATTTTAAAAAGAGAAAAAATAACCCTTGCTTTATCTTGGCAATTCTGTGAAAGCTTGTTATCGAAGTTGCCCCTGTGTCCCCGGCCCCCCTGGCAGAACAGACCTAACTCACAAGCCAAGCGGCTACTAGGCCCGACTAATACTCCTATTACTGTGTGGATACACGGCCCAGCCCGCCGTGCGTGCAACACTAGCGACTGGTCACAGCTTTTGTGAGTATTTGCGGTTCTGAAAAGAACCAGTGGTACTCGACGTTTCGAGCAGTATGCTCTGCTCGTCATCAGGAGATGAGCATACTGCTCTAAACGTCGAGTACCACTGGTTCTTTTCAGAACCGCAAATACTCACAAAAGAGATATGTCCATGGTGCTACCGCAAACCTACGTTCTATCATACCTCTTCACCATGCAAACCTTCAAGACTTATCTTTGGTCGCAGCTTATGAAAATGTCATTTGGTGGTGTGTCTAACTGCCCGAATCCTTCAAAATCCTCCGGCAATTCCTGTCATTATGTTGAGGCAGTGTAAATAACACTCTTGAGCTGTGCAGTTGATTCAAAAGTAATATCGGGCTGAATTTGTGCTTGACTAAGCAAAAACAACGTAAGGTCTAATCCACGACCTTCACGTATGGCATCTTTCGAAATCAGACATGCACTTTTGCCACACACCCTGAATCCTCCAATTCCTCCACTTCGCAGAAAACGGATTTTGGCGGATTTGGGAGGGTTAGGGTTAAAGATTCTCATTACTTGCCTCAAAGGTTTGAGGTCTCTGTTCAAATTTTAAGCATGCTAAGTGGCTTTTCTTGAACGCATCACATCAGAGTAGCCAAGAGATTCCAACTGAAGCATGGTTTAATGTGGTCATTAGTCACCAGAGATTTGAGAGCAGAACCCCCACTTAAACTTGTTCTGAAAGTCGGAGGCAAGTTGCAAGATGCAAAAACGGGGAAATTTGACATATGTGTGAGCAAGCCGGAGGGCAAGTCGCATCATGCAACCTTGGATGACCCCAGGGATCACGCGCCCAAGTCCGAGTCCCACAAGAAGAAGAAAAAGAAGAGGAAGTGGCATGATGTTCAGAACAGCAACTCAGAGCAGGAAAAGGAGGGAGTGGAGACAGAGGGCAGTCAGGAGGAGCAGCCGATGGAGACAGACGAACCTAAAGAGGACATCAAACAGTTGCTAAGCAACAAGATAAAAGTAAGTCTTGAGAGGCCAAAATCAGTCATCCTGTATTTGAACATTTCTTTTTCAAACTTAATGTTTTGCAGTGAAAAAAATCAGAGGAATAACCAAGGGGAAAATGCAATTGGTTGCAATATTGCATTCTAAAAGTATAATTCAAAGCGTAACGAGTAAAGGTAAAGCCCAAGGCACTTGTAACTTGTGCAAAGGCATAGCAACAAAGCCCAAAAAATGACTCTCCTCAACGTTTTTCTATCATTTCTTTGTGGTTATGCTGGGAATAAAGCACTAATTGCCAAGGAACATCAGTTGGACTCCCAGTCCTCTCCCCCTTTTCACTTGAGGACTGACCCTTGCCCTGAAACTAAATGGTGTAGAGCATCACATGTGCGCATTTTCTGTTTGATTCGAGGAATTTGGTTCAACCATTTGATGGATCGAAAGGTCGGACATCAACCCTCCTATGGTTTGACAGCAGGCATACATTTACATGCAGAATCGACAGTGAGGATTCTAACCACACACTAGGCATGCAGTAAAGAAAAACTTTGTTTTCCTTATGACCAGTAAGTGGAAAAGGCTTTACTCATGGCAATCTGGTCTACTTGTCTTTCGTTTTTCACCCGCAAGATGTTGAAAAAGCAACGTTGCCCTGAAGAAGAGTCTTCAGAGAAGGCTGAGGATTTGATTGAGCAGGGATCAGTGGCCAGTGAGAGGACGCCCCGCGACCAGGAACAGGAAGTGCAGCGACAGACCCCAAGCATCAGAGAGAAGGAAAATATTGGTGAGATCATCAGGATCATCAAGTTGTTGTCTTGTGGATTGTGAAAATAATGAAAATGTCTATAAAGCCGTAGACAGGCAGCCTTAGAGAGAAGGGAAGTATGGATCGAATTGAAAGAATCACAGACACACTGCTTTAACCCTCCCTGAGCGTTCCTAAAAATAATGATACAAAGTATTTATCTTGCTAATCCTAAGCTCACAGTGCATGAACATGAACAAAAAAGGTTGCACACGATGATTGAAACTGTAAGATAACAATACAAATGCAAAACTATAAATATATATACAAGAAAACAAACAAATAATTAGTTTAAGTATTAACTCAGAAAAGGAGGATCTTTAATCAAGTGTGCTTGAAACATGGACAGTAATTCAGCCACTCTAAGTTCAACTAGAGACTCGGGGGCCTGAACCCTGAAAGAGTTATCCTCGGCTGTCCTATTGGACATTGGTAGGTAGTGGTGGGTGTGATCAGAAGATGAGTGAAGTTGGTGACTGGGGGAGAACCAATCATTGAGAAGCTGTGTGAGATCAGTCCAGCATGATAGGTCTTGAGCATGCAGGATTTTGAATCTAATCTGGGGCTTCACGGGTAAGAGGTGAAGCTTTGTCAGTAGGCCAGCACAGGGTTGGTTCTGCCCACATGCAACAACTCAAACAGTTTCATTATGACGGAGTTGCAAGTGCATCTGATCAGTTTCAAGAGCCTTTAGCAAAACCCAATGATGCTGTCCTTACACTGATACTTTTAATGAGCACTGAATCCAATTTGAAGTGATGGTGGCCACATTCTACCTTCCTCAATCCAGCAAAAAATACTTAAAAACTCCCTTCCTGGCCAGTTATGAAGGACCGTCTTGGGTGACGGTTGAATGAGCCCAGGGAAACACCGAGAAGATCCAGAAAATCACAGACAACACAAGCTCATAGGTGGGGAAGAGGAAATCTAGACAAATGCTGTCACGTGGCCTCATAAGTCTACCTAAAAAGTTGAGATGAGGATGATGGTCGGCAGATCTAGAGAATTAAAGACACAAGTCAGTAGACACAAAGAAAGCATAAAACTCCAAAAGGAGACCTGATATTTTCATCATTATTTGAGTGGCTGACCAGGTAACCTGTGAATGCTTTCTTTCATATTTACAGAGGCGATGAAGGTCCCACTGAAGAAAGTTCTGGAGAGCCTCCAGAAGACCATTCAAAGGTAATCCACCTGCAGTGCAGGACTACTATGTAACGGGTTTGAAGGATTTCTCACACTCTCACCTGAAATATACTGACATAATAAACAATAACGTTATTTTTCCCCGCCTTGGTCAAAAAAAAAAAAAGATTTATGTTGCGTAGACAAGGTTCTGTTCTCTGCAGAGCAGTTGAATTATGGCATCTGGCCTCATTCCACATCTTGTTGGATAAGATAGCTTGAATTTTTTTGCCCCTCTTCGCTGCAGGAAAGACGTGGATCAGTTCTTTGCTTGGCCAGTAAATGATGTCATAGCGCCAGGCTATTCCAGCATCATTCTCCACCCGATGGACTTCAGCACCATGAAGAAGAAGATGGATGCCAGCGAGTACACAAGCATTGAGGAATATAAGGTATAGGCCCCTTCCCTCCCTCAGTGAAAAGATAAAGAGAGATGCCTCAAATAGTCAAAATCCATCAAAGGATTTTTTTTGACAGGAATTCTGTGCTTACTTGTGCAATACTGACTAAGTGTGAGTCTGCACCTGTTTGTGGCTTAGCAGAGTCGTGAAAACGCAGCCTGAAAAGTACAGTATAATAGATCTCTAGGCCTGTCTTACCAGCCAACCTGTTGACTGAATTTGACTAGCTACAGTCCTCAGTCAATATGCAATCCGACAGCGAGGGACAATACTACAAGGCAAAAGGAGTTGAAGCAGTTGGTAGTTAGCTAATCTTGATGCTTATCTTGAGATAAGAAACGGCGGAAATTGAAGCTTCATGTAAGAAATGGTTTGTGTGTGAATCCTCACAAGTGCACCTGGTGAACAGCGAAAACGAAAAGGAGGCTACTGGCGCATAATGGTGAATGGACCAGTGTGAATCAGACACTTGATTATCAATTTATAAATATGTATGGGTGAGGGTAATAGTCGCATACAATTAAGAGATAATACGGCTCTCACTCATGAATATGGATGAAGCATGATGATTTGCCACTTGCATACAGGTAAGTGAGAAATTTGGCTGTCCATTATGAATATGTATGAGGTGTGGTCGCAGTCGCTGGCATAACAAGTGAGCCTCTCTCAAGTTAACCCTGCGCGAATCCATGTCTCTTGTTTCAGTCGGACTTCTTGCTGATGTGCGAGAATGCGACCATATACAACCGTCCGGAGACCATCTACTACAAGGCTGCCAAGAGGCTGCAAGCAGTGGGGCTCAAGTGCATGAGCAAGGTAGGACTGGCCTGGCACCATTGGCTGTGTGTGGGGATGGCAGAGGGCCCTTTTTGTAGGCTCACTATTGGAAGGAATGTGGTGTGTTCATATAGCACTGGGTGTCTAGGCAAGATATGGTTACCGTTGTTTTTCTTTCACAGCTTTTGGACTGTCAAGAAAGTAACAGTGTTCATCCAGTCATCGCATATAAGCACTAATAATTGCTCTCCGAATGCTGCTTTTGCGTTACCCTTGATCATCAGGTCAAGAAAGGAATCGTAAGATGTTTTTGGCTCCTTGAGGAGTATGATGCCCATATTGCCACATTGGTGGTGTGGAAACAGCCTCACTCTGTGCTGTTGCGGGTTCCCATTTACTCTTGGGTTAATGCAACAAAGTGTCTTGTCTCAGGACACACACTGCCACCCTTTATTGGGTACAGACCAGTAAATAGACTGCCATAGACAACAGTAATAAACATCCCCACTTCAAAAAAATCAGGAGAAATACTCATGAGTTTCTGAGGTGTTCAAGACACACACTAACTTAAAGCTCACATCCTCATCTTTCATTTTCCTTTCACTCTTCAGTGAATTACCCGATGGCTTTTGAAGATTTGTCTCCAGAGAAAACCACCCCTCAAAATAGTCATGAGCCCCATCGCTATTTTTGAAAATTGATGCCTACACTCTATGGCAAAATCGAGCAATTTGGCGGGCCCTGTTTGGTCCGATACCTTCAGAAATACAAGCTGGAAGTGCTGCTCCAAGATTCTATCCTCCTTTACAAACCACCCAGTCCACATGCCACAAAATGCTCTAATAGCAGAGAATTTGACAGCCCATTTACTGGCCAGGAGCCTTAGAGATGGTCTTGTACCAGCGATCAACAGAATCACCTATGAACAGAATTACCCATGAGGTCTTACGTTCAAAGCACCAGACCACTGCATCCAGTGCCACAAATGATACACAGTTTTTCAAAAGCAGCTTTGTCGAGTATGAGCTGTGAATCTTATGAGTCTTTTTACTCTTGCCCAGGAGAAGTTGTCCAATTTGAAGCGCACCTTTGGTTACCACGAGAGCTCCGACTTCATCAAGTTTCGAACCAAGACCAGTAAGAGGTTACCCCAGATCGACATGGATGCATCAACTGAAGATTCCAGCATAATGGACGTGCTGGATTCAGAGGATAGTAACATACTGCCAACAGTCGGGTATGAATTCATCCGACAGTTTTTCTTGAGGTTTGAGAAGGTTCCACGGAAATCTAATAAACAGGGGTGCATTAAAGCTTTGCCAGGCTTTACCAGAAGAAAAGATCAGGTACTTTTCCAGATGGGATTTTAAACTTACAACTCAGGAGATGGTTCCAAAATCCAGGGAAGTCAAGGGAGTTCTTTGAACAAGGCCTTTGCCAACCGCTGGTGAAATTTGTGAGCAGTGCTTGCTTGGTGCTTTCTGATAAACAGCGCAGCAAGACACCAACCCAAGGCCTTGTCCACTTTTGCAGAGATCTTTAACCACTGGAACTGGCCTAGGTTCACCTGACCAGCTCAGTTATGAAACAGTAATGAGTCACTACCATATCATGAGGCCAATATTGTTTGCTTTTAAATGGTGTTTACATTCAGTGAACTCAATTTGAACAGGTCGGGAAGTGTTGCTGATGGCAATGAGGAGGAGTCCGCCGAAGAGATCATCGAGCAAGCAATGCAAGCCGCAAAAGAGGCCAGAGATCGTCTGTCGGCCAGGTGCCCCAACTCAAAGGTATGGATCAGGGGAGGATGCACAGTAAACTACAGGTCAAGTCTACGACATCCGTCAGGCATGATAAAGGCTCTGGCAGCTAAGCAAAGCATAAACTCAGCACCACATGACTGGATGCCTTTTTCTAAAAATTTGAAGGGCCACGTTTAAAACCTTCTTTTCGCTGAGTGTTCCAATCTCATTCATCTCGTCGCAACCTTGTTTCAGCTGGGCTTCCTGAGGCGGGATAAGACAGGCACCACCACCCTGGCCGTCCTGAACCCCAGCCTGGCCGGAGCGGAGGAGAGCAAACAGGTCAACCTGGGCATGCTGACAGGGAGGCTGACCCAGGGCTCGGGCACGCTGCCAGGGTTCAGGGAGGATAAGCGCAACAAGGCCGTGCCAGGTGACTCACAGTTTGAGCTGCCGTGCTAATGCAATGCCCCTCCCCCCATCAGCACATGAATTCACTCGTGGCCCTTGACAATATTCAATTGTTTGCCCAAATCAGTACAAACCAGTTAAAGATGAACTGTGCAGTGTGTGAATAACAATTAGTTTGCATACATGACGAGTTGCCCCAGTGTCTTTGCTAGGTAGCAAAGCGCCATCTTTTATTCACATGCAGTCTTTGCCGACAAATCTGTTCAGTTTACCCACTAGTTCATCTTCATACCAACTTCTCTCCCCCCATCAAGTCACACGAGTTGGCTTTGTTTTCCTTGACTGTGTTCATGATTTTGTTCTGCCCATTTCCTCAGTGACCTACATGACCCATGGGCCGTTCAGCTCCTACGGTCCCCAGTACGATTCGTCGTTTGCCAACATCAGTAAAGAGGACTCTGACCTGTTGTATTCAACCTATGGAGATGAGACTGGCGTGCAGTATGCTCAAAGGTACAACTTGTTCAGGTTTGCTTGCACTTTGCTGGCTAAGCCGTGTCAAATTCAACTGGCTGAGGCTACGAGTAGCACACACCGCTGTGGGAAGTGGCTACAAATGCTAGTCATTGGCTGCCATGGGAGTTAGTCATTTTAAGCTGCAGCCATGACTTTCGGCTATTGCTTGAGATCCTCAGCCTTTAAGTTTTTTAACTGTGGGCCAATGTAGTGGAACTGTCTAAGGATGTTACTGGCTGGCTGAGCTTTGAGATTTACATGTCTGGTGACTGTTCTTGTTTAAAGTTTTGCTTAGCTTAGCAGCCCCGACAAAAAATTGGGCTCGGACTCAAAAGTCGATGCTGATCTTTTTTGGCATGATTACAGTCTTTCAAGTTGGGATGAAAAAGTAAACGTCATTGATATTTGCCGTGTTTTTGTGGAGCCTATTATGAGTCTAGCAGGATGAACAAAGACAAAGGAATACTTTACCTTGTGTCTTGGCTTAAGACTTAGTGACTTGTGATGGACTTGTGATGAGACATGTAGGGACATGATGGACTCTACCGCAACACTGAATGTTCTAATTTAACTTTAATTTGGAAATACAGGGACAGGGCCATGTTAAGTCAAGAATTGAAAGTGTATTTCATACCACCAAAACAATTTGTGCCTCAACTACAAAGAATATACTGTTTGTCCTTTTTTTTTCCCAGCATAAGGGAATATGTTGAAGACTGCGATGACTATGTGCTGAAGCTTGTTGACAACCTGCTCAATACGCTGACTAAAGGCCAACATACCAAGACCATGGCTGTATTACAGGTAAGTCCGAATCCCGAAGGAGACCAGAGCATGTGGCTCAAAACGTCGATCCCAGACCACCGGTTTTTCACAGAACCGCACAACAAGAGGTTTTTGGCCACACAGTGTCAGACCTTACCAATTTACAAATCCATCACGCAAAGGTTCAAGTCTTATCTAATTGTGAGTCTTGCACTTCACAATCGGTGCTTTGACAGTGTGTTACCACTGTGTGGCTGTTTCTTTACTGGATTGAAATATGAAATGGGACCTCAGTGTTATTGTATGACAGGGGATTGAACCACACTGCATCAGTCAGTAGGCTTCTTTTGCATGATTTTTTGAAAGAACTAACCAAAAACAAAGCCTTGCTCACAGAATTCTGAAACTGATTGTTGTGAGTATTTGTATAAGCCTAGATGTCATGTACACTGAGAGTTGGAAAAATAATGCCTTTCCTTACGTGGCTTTTGTCATGTTTACAAACTAGAAGAAGCGTGGTGACAAGGAATCAGAGAATGCAAACCGCTCAGATGGCCAGAGCACTTCAGGCAGTGGTACCAGTGAGACGGCCGGTTCCCAAGATGTGGTCAAGAAGGAAAATAAGGGGGTCTCATCCCCCATCCCGTTTGACTCTCTGCGGACTCTTTCGGACCTGGGCATCGACGTGTCATTTCTCCCAGCATTCGGTGAGTTGTACCCTTTGATATTGTGACCGGATACTACCAAAAATGAGCCTTTTTTCAGTAATTTGGTCGAAGTTTGTATTCGAAAGACCAAACGGAACTCTTTGATGTGTCACTCGGTTCAGCATCTTGATGAAAACGGAAAAGGCATGGATGAAAATTTGAGGATTCCTATCGACATCGGGCAAGATTCTACGCATTAACCCTAAAAGATTGTCCCCCCCGATATTTTTTCTGATATCATCGTAGTGCATTTTTTTCAGGAGTTGCACCTCTTGGCAGTCATTTTGACACCAGTTTCGCAAAAATCAAAGATACCATTCTCATGCAGCGTGCATTTTTCCGAGACGAGTCAGCCAAAAATGTAAAAATAACTCGGCTTTTTCATGAGTGCACAAAAAGTAGACTTTTGACCACCCCAAGTGTACATCAACGGGCAAAAAATGATGATGGACAGAGAGCTCCATTGGTCAAATCGCCAATTGCCAAGGCACAATGATAAACAAGTAAGTACTGTGGTTAACAGAAAGGAAAATTTCAAATAAAACGTTTAAAACAACACCTGAAAAGTCAAGTTTTGAAAAGTAGTGAATACTGATACAAGTAGAGGACAGAACAGAACTTGTGTATGTGGCGTAAAGGAAGCGGCGCGGAGCTGGCTAGCTACACCAGCAAAATTTGAAAGTGACCGCTGATTCACAAGGTGACGGATCATCGTTTTTCATATTCAGAAAAAGTGTACATGATGTTAAAAACCCCCCACAGGTTGTATGCTTGTAGAAATGATGAAAATTATGGACAGCCCCTTAAGGTTAAAGGCCTTTAATTAAAAAATGACTTGTGTGACTTAGTTTGTTAGCGTGGGTCACATACATGTGAAGTAATGGAGTTGATGTGGGCACATAACACCCTAGGCTTTGCATTGTGCACGGCCACAAGACATGTATGGAAAAATCTCGGTGGAAGTAAAGTAAATATGAATGTACGGGAGACTCATCTCTCTCTGTACTGCAATATTTGGTGTTAAGAAGCAAAGAAAGGTTCAGTAAGTGATAACCAGCCATCACTGAAAAATTTTGTGGTGTTACTGGTTCAAGAATACACGCATGTGTGTCTCTGAAGAGTTCACGTATGTTTCTCTTGTATATTATAATGCCGTGCAGAAAAACTCCTCGGCAGCGATTCCTATGCAGCAGCAGCCAGCGACTCGGCCGAAATTGACAGCAAGCTGAAGAGCACCAGCGAGCTGATCAGCGACCTGGAGAAGACGCAGTCGGCGCGGCTCAGCCAGAAGCCCCCCAGCCACCTCCAGTTCATCCCCAAGCCCTCGGAGCAGGAGAGCAGCATCGCCGAGAAGCTGACCCAGCAGTTACTCCAGCTGACCTCCAAGGTATTCGCTCGAGGAGGGCGAGGCCTGCGTTTGCTCTGTACCACTTCGTGCTGGTGGACTCGTACAAATGGAGGAATTACATGTGTTGCAACCCGGGGGACTGTCCTTGGGAAATAATCTGGAAAATCCTTTATATTATTGTTTCAATTTCATTTTTTATAAATGGTCGTATATAATTGCTTGCATTTTTTAATCCAGTTCTACTTTCCATTTCCACGGTTGCACAAAGTAGACATGCTCTCTCTTGGATTTTATTGTCACCAGATCAAACCCTCAGATGTAGTGTCTACCGAAGCAGCCAGGGCAGCCATGGGCATCACAGCTGATATCCAAGGCGATTTAGTCGATGAAGTACAGGTACTAGACAAAGCCGACTCACCTCAGCCCTTGGATGTTCAGGAGCACACCATCGTATGATGACTGTCCCGCATAAGTTGATTTAGATGGCCTTCCCATTGGACTGTTGTCTATAGAAACCACAGTGATGACTGTCTGAATGTTTCAAGTCTGCTTGGATCTGTCACAACCGGAGATTGTCCCCAGGGGAGAGTGGCCACTGAGAGCTTTGTGCACAAATGACAGAGGACGCTGTTTAAACACATTCATAGCACATTAGCATTTCTATTCATTTGGTCTACGTGCACTGCCCAACAGTGTGAGCCAGTCAGGCTGATTCCCTACCTCTCCGTATAGACTTTAGAAGGAGGGGGGGTTGGGAACTAAGTCTGCTTGGAAAGTGCCCACCTCGCTGGTTCCTGTGCGCTTTTGTCACCTTTAGGTCATTGAATACCAGGGAAGTGACCTCTATCAGGGTTGCTTCCCTAAATCAACCTGAGGCTTCATTCATATGAACTTCACCCACACAGTTAACACCTGTAAGCTGAGCACAGCTTTTTCCACTGTGAAGACATCCACTTCAGGCTACCACTGCAAAGAGTCAATGAGACGGTACTGCTCCATTGTTAGGTCTTACCGAGTGAAGATATACTCACCTGTCTCCATGTACGGGTTGTAACCACAGACTTCATGCAGGAATGACTCGTGACCATTTTTCAAAATCCGACTTCTAAATGATAGCATCAGGTTCAGCATCAGTATTGAATGTGAGCTTTAGAAGATGTTCTTTCCAGAAACTGGTTTTTTTTAATATGATAAAACAGGCCTACATTTACTGATGGAATGAAAGAATGTTGTCCGTCGTCCTTTTGTTTGTGGTCGTATATCTCCGAAGAAATTCCAGTGGTTTATCTTGCGAGGGATAGACACAAAGTCCACAGTTTGACGCAAACGATACGCCTCCTACACTTAGAATGGTTGTTTTTGAGATGGTGTATCAGACAAACTTGGTATCAGGGGAGTTTTGGGATGCCAATTGGAGGTGTTTCCCTTGTCTCTCAAGCTTGGGGGCTTGGGTTCAAATCTCGCACTGCCTTGTCCCTGATTCTGTGTATTTCCCTGAATCAGTGCTCACTTTTGTGCCCTACCTGTTAAATTGAATATTAAATGTCAGTCCTCGGGCATTCAAGCTTAAGTGGGTGTGAACTTGAACAAGGAATAAGTTGTTCGGCAAAGAGTTAAAATTCAGATTATCATTTATTTGACCTCGACAAAACAACAGTGAAATTAAGACAAATACACATGTAAATAAATGTTAACACACTTTTAAAAAATAAAATAATAGTAACACTTAGGAGGTAGGGGGCAGCAGTTTAAATGAAATTTGAAATTAAGGCTTCCCTTTGAAGACAGCAACGAAGAACGACACGAAAACACAATGAAAAATGAGTACGTGGGTCAGGGACTGCAAAAGCGAAACTACTCACTTGCTCAGAAGCATGATTGAAGATTGATTTGAGAATGAGGTTTGTATTTCAGGATTTCACAGTTTTTGATGACATCCTCTCCCCTTTAGCTGAAAAATGTTGGGTTGTAACCAGTTAGGTCATAAAGTTTAATACCTGACACTACCAAAAATATGGACGTTTGAACAGTAGTATCGCTGGGGGAATCTAAAAACATAACACTGCATATATTATTATTTTACTCATGCCAACAATGTACATCACAGAGGGATGGGCATTGGAAAGACAAAAGGAATAAAATCACTGTGGTCAAAAGACTTGTCTCCCCACATCCAGTTGCGAGATAAAAAATATTTTTAAAATATACATTAATGTATACATTTGTAAATGCAAATACATTATATGTACATAAATGGGCAAAAAAGACCCTGACATTTAAGAATTGCTAAAAACGACACTAATTATTTACCCTGTCAAGTACCTCTCACCTTTCAAGTACACATTAATACATGGGCTATAATAATTTGGTTTGGTCTGCATTTCACAAGCTAACGCTGACACAAATCATTTAGTGTGTTTGAGGGCCAGCCCCACCTGATTGACTGATCATGCCCCACCTGGCCCTTCCCCCAGTGAGGTGCTCATGTCCACTGCCCCCCACCTCACATCTGTAAGACTATCGACCAGGTCAGATGTCGACTCTGAAACAGGAAACCTCTGATGAATGGCATAAGGTGAAGGGTCTTCCTGGCCTATGCCCCATTGTAGTCTTCATCATTAAATTGTGTTGGTGTTTTTTTAATAGCTGTTGCTAGTTTTAGCATTGATTGGAATTTTTAAATATTTCAATTGAGTGGGAGTAAAAAATAAGCACCTCTAATTTTGACTAATCATTTGGACACTGAAGATTACCTTAGCATACATCAACACAGAACCAAACATTAATGCTGCTTATCTTCTGAAATTTTGAAAACCTGAGTACTTAAAGGAAAACTCGAGTTTGTTTATGAACTGCTATTTGTGCTTTGAAGTATATTCCAATTAAAACATTGCTACATGAAAATGTCATCTTTACACCTCTAGTGATAGAAATGAAATGAAATCAAAATTGTTAGATACTCCCCCCCCCCATCATTGGCTCCTCCCCCAGCTTTTGTTGTACAAGTGTGACCGTAATATCCGTTTTGTGTCCAGCTCCACTTACACGAATGTTGCACAGAGGACCTTGCCTTGAACCTCAAACTTAGTGACCCTCCATCCACCCCTCTACACACATAACCTGCAGCTTCCACCAAACACCAAGGTTGACCAGTACTAATTTGAGAAGAGATATTTTACCAGGCTAGACGGTGTCCTTCCAAACACTTTTGCCACTGCAAATACTCGGGCAGCGGAATAATCTGAGACAATACTTTGATATTCATTTGATACCAGCCCTTCCAACGAAAAGAATCGTAGACAACGATTTATACAAATGATTCTACTTCACAAAAGCCGAGTGTTTTGCATGTTGGCAGCTGCGTGTTGGAAGCCAACATGCCCATTTTGATGTAATTTGTTAGTCTTGTCACAATACTGATAAAGGGGAAAAAGAGAGGTAATTAGACTGACTGTTAATTAATCTGTTAAAAAAATACATCAGTGGAAAAAGCAGGAATGATTCAAATTTAAAGCATATTTCAACTGAAGTTCCATTTAATTACCTTTTTCTTAACAGTATTGTATTTGTGTAAAAGGAACAAAAAAAGTATCTTAACAGTTTAAAAAGACCAAATACTTAGTGATGGAAAAATAAATAAATTAATTAATGTTGTCTAAAACCATTAAAAAATCTGTATACATGGCCCATAAAACTGCACCAAAGTTACATTAAAATACAGCAATGAATCCCAAAATATAACTGTATTAATTGCAAACTAACCAGAAGTATCACATGCATCGTGAAATAACTACATCAAAAAATGGATGTTTCACATTTACATGTTTTCTTTGGATATGAATCTGAACAGTATGATCACCATCTCAATGGTATTAAATTGAACTTGCAGCAACACAAACGACCACGCACAGTACGCGCCAAATTAAGTGCTGGATTTGCACTTTGTACTTGTCGGTTTTATGTACCGACTTGTGAGAAGTCTAGCAAGTAGCATTTAACCAGCAAAGAGTCCCGTGCTCGTAATTGTACCATTCGTGTATTGAATGATACAAGTACAGTTAATAATTTTTTTCAGCTACGTTTTGTAAGCAACAACGATTTGTAGAGGCAATCAAAGCGTATGCAGGCATTTTGGAAAGTTGAAAGATGTTTACACCTTTCTCCATGTTTATATTATACAAAGAAAAAAATTGTGCGCCTGCTGTTTGTCCCATAGTAGTTCAGCAAATAACCTCGAGGCTCGAGCTTCGTGGGAATACAACACGCGCACCTCGTGATCCAATGCATATGTATGAATCCAAGTCGGCCGTCTTATATGTCAGCTTGAAAATTGTAAGGGCGACAAGCGCAACCGGCGGCCATCTTGGATGTTTTGTAGGCTGAATGTTTGTGATGGAATTTTCGTAACGGTATCGTTGAATTCAAATGCTCCGACTTTTTTGCCCGATCGGAGTAAAGTTCAAACACGGAGGCAATCTACATATTACTGCAATTTTTTTGCAGTTACTTGATTTTTGTATGACTTCACATTAGAATAGAAAAGGAGGTGATGAACTGAATGAAAGGTGTTTGTTTGCGTGCTTATACACGTACGCTACTAAAGGCCTCGGCCTACAGTTAACTTGTACCGGTAAAACCGATACGACAGCGGAGTGAAGTCGTGTAGCGTCAGAGACCTACAATGCACGAGCTGCTTGAGAACGGTTGGTGGCTCTTGAAGTTTAACTGCACAAGTATACAGTTATTGCTAGTTTGTGACTGAACATGGATACGACAGTGTAAGAAAGAATATGTAAGTACACGTAGCATGTACATCATGATGTAGGCCCAAGCTACACCTATTCATTAGCCTTATTTTTATTGAACGTTTTTCAACATGATGGTTAGTCTCTCTAGAACTACTAGTAGAGGCACAGATCACAACTCGGGGACTGTCCCTGGATTTGGAGAATTCCCTTTATTTGGGGACAACACTAGTCCCTCAAAATACAGAATGTTCCCAAAGGCCTAAGAGGGGACATTTTTTCCCAAAAATATCCATGCACTAGTATATTTAGGTCTCTCGGCGTATCATTTTTTTTCTCTCACATTTTTCATCCATTTAAGATATTCAAATTGTCTTTTATAATTATAAACTTTGCGCCCTGCCACTTGATTAAGTATATGTGAAGGATTGATATTTGGAAAAATTGTTCTGATATAGTCTTTTTCCCACCCTTTATGCTAAATTGGATACTTTTGCTCGTAATCCTAGACGTAAACGGCAGAATTTTTTTTTTTGAATGGCAGCCTTGGGTGTTTTTTCTGCTGAATCTAATTGTGGCAATAAATGAATCCCCTGGGCAACAGTAGGATCTCCAAGCCCTCTTGAAAAAAAAATTGTCCCCATTTTGGGGGAAATTCTCTGTTTTGGGGGATGGATTTTGTTCCAAAATAAAGGGACTTCTCCATATTCAGGGACAGTCCCTGAGTTGTGATCTGCGCCTCTACTGTCTACTTTAGTCTGTGTATTTTAATTTTATGAGTAGTGTTGTCAACAATTATGCCTACCATGACCATGGCTACACCCCCAGAATTGTGGGTTCATGGTCAGCGTGGCAGACGACAGACTTCACCATGCCCACAGTTCTGGGGGTAGTCAACAATGACAACCAGCATGACAAGTTCAAATTTTTCTTCATCAAGTTCATGTCCTTATTTTGGCACCAAAACCTACATGTATGGATGTGATTTAAATAGCCCTAAGCCATTGAAGCCCACAAACACAACACATCATGCACATGTTGTTTTTTTTTCATGCGGTCCTTAGAATTTTGTGTATTCCAGGGTTGGGGATTTTCTGGGATTTTTGTGTAAAAATGGGATTTTCGATTTGAGTCAGATTTCTCTGATTATTATAAACGTTGGAGTCCAGCAGACTTATTTATAAGAGCACCTTATTGGTTCAAAAGCAAGCAAATTCTGTATGTGTTGTAGTGTCTTTAATTTATTTTGTTTGTTACAAAATTTAACAAATTTAAATTTAAATTAAGAACTTGATTCAAGTAAGTTTGATTCATATTACAAACCACCAGTTAAATATTTTCTTAAGCCAAGGAGAAATGCATGCAGTATAGCACCTACATGTACATGTACCCTCAAAGAACGGTATGTGTAAAGAATCAGGTTTTAAAGTGGACTTGAGATTTGACAAAACTACAGTTTGTTTATAAGGAATTCTTACCTACCTTGTGAAAGTGCCATCAATCACAGCGTACGATAAATCAATATTTACATGTATTTTACATGCTACATGTACATGTAGACCTTGTATTTTACCTCACTCGAATGTGATCCAGCTCCTTAGTGATTTATAAGAGTTGTGACTCTGACTCGACTAGAATTCACTTTGCTGACATTTTGTCACTATTGTTAGTTTCTCTGCGTAATGACCAACATTTCTAATCCCACTGAAATACATGCTTACTTGTTAAGATAAAAGGTTGATCTATGATGATAATTTCGGGGCCGTTCAAAATTGTCAATGTTTTTAAATTTCTTTTTTTTTTTTCAAATTTTTTGACCCACCCACCAACCCAACCCACATGTGTGTCCAATTGTGTTGAACCCTGATTGTACATGTCATGAAACTCAGTTGGGTTACATACTGTAGTTTAGGAAAGGCAAAGGATCTTTTTTGTGTTTGTTGATGTTTTTTAAATCAAAAATGATTTTCAATTTTCGATTATTTTCCTTGACCAACCCACCATTTTGAAAAAAATTGAAATTTGAAAACTTAGAAAATCTTAAATGGCCCCTTACCTTCTTGAACTCAGCAGTGGACACTTTTGAAATGAAGTGAAAGTAAATCGTGATTTTAAATGCATCACATGTGTAAGTAATTCATGTGCCAAATTCAAATACATGCAGCTGGTTTAAATCAAACACTTGGCTTGAGTTGAACAAAAAAATCCTGTCCACCAAGATAGTGTGCAACACATGCATTTATACTTCTTGAGTTCAACATTTTGAGCTTTTTCCCAGCAACATTATTGATTTAAATCAGTGATTTTCAAAAAAATCCTTTGATTTAAATTGCAATTTAAATCAGTGATGTAAATCAAGGTCAAACACTTTAATCGGCCAAGCCATGTACATGTACATTCTGACCGTAGTGTTAGGGGATCCTGAAATGGTAATAGTTATTGCATAAATTCCTTTTAAGTCTTTGCTATTTGTTTTTGCTTTGACACAAAAAAGGAAATCTTTGATTTCTCGAGGGGACAAATGCTAGATTCATGGGTTGAGTTTGCTGAGAAAAACAGTGTCTACATTTTATTGCTCAGCCAATTAAAAATCTTTGTTAGTTGAAATTTGGATTCTGTGTGCACAGTTGGCCCATGACGGCATTGTAGCAAGCTTTGGTAGACCAAACACTCCACACTCTTATTATGAACGTGGTTTTTTCTTCCAGGGCAGTTCCTACTTCCAATCTGCTCACTCACGCCTGCATGTGTGTACTTCAGTCTTAACCCAGTCAAAATCTACAAGTGGCGCAAGTGTTTACGCAGCTGAGATTCCTGATACCTACAGCAGGTCTTCTCTTGACTGCAGTCGGTCAATTGCTGTCGTCTGACTCAGCGACTGCACAAGCAAAATTCAGATTCTGCCAAAGTCGCAGGCCAATTCCCGTGTAGAAAGTACAGGGAAGCGATAAGGAACATGGCTCCACTCATTACACGTAGCTGTGATTTTGTGTTCAAAGTGTGCCTGCTTCTGTGGTTGTCTTACTCAGGTAAGGACATTTTATTTTTTCTTGTCGCCAATGGTGTATGTTCAAAACCGTTCATGCTGTTGATTAGCCTGGAAGAGAAGGCTACTTAATGACGTCAGCAGTGGCAATATCATCTGCTGTGACTTTAAAAAGTTTCACTTTTCCTAGACCACGTGTAAGTTGTTTGCAAACAAGGCGTTTTGGTCACATGGCACTGACCTGCTGTAGTTTTTGGAATATGAGCCGTATCTTATACATTGATTCTCACACTGAAAAACACATGTACATGTATCTCTGTGGTTTATACGCCGGGTGGCTTATACGGCAAACTTTAAAGGCTAAAATCAATCACAAAAGCCACACCTGGGCCACGCGTACCGTATGCTGGTGACGCAGTCATGTTTTTCGTTGGTTCCTGTTTACATACACGTAACTGGAACCTTGGTGAATGGATAGAAATTTGAGTTGTTCGGATTTCGAGTTACCAAATTCAATTCCCCAAGTCAAACTTTACTTGCTCTGCCGTGATGGCAATGTTTTAGTGATTATTTTCCCACTTTTTATTCATTCTCATGGTGTATTTTTTGCACACAAATGATCATTTTACTGAGATCTTTTTACTGTTGTTACTCCAAGATGTCTTTCTACCACTAAATAAAAGTCAACCGCTTAAATAGTATTTGTTATACCTTCGTGTAGCAAATCTCGTCTTTTCGCCCATCGTTTCGGCGTGATATGCCACAGAATTTTGGGCTTGTATTCACTTGGGCTGTCTGATGACATCACTTTCTGTGGTCACGTGGCTATCGGAAAGTGATGTCATCATGCCACAGAATTTTAGGCATGTATTCGCTTGGGCTGTCTGATGACATCACTTTCTGTGGTCACATGGCTATCGGAAAGTATCAGTGATTGGACTGTCCATTAATGGGGTCTGTGGTAGCAGTGAGGATAGCTTGAAAGCAGGATTTGTTGCGGTCGGTGTGGGGTGGTGTGTGTAGTGCATATGCCGTGCAGCGTGCATGCAACACAGGCGGTCGCACTTGGCAGTGATGACTCAAACCAAGGTCTTGCAGCAGTCCTTTACCTTCTATTCTTGACGAGATTTAGCAGTTTTCTTTAATTGGCATCACAAAAACTTTGAGATAATCGGATGTAGTGTTGTGAATATTTGGAGTTCTACATGTAGTGGTATTTTTGTACATCAAATCATTCTTGTAGCGAGATGCCTGTGAGATAAAATGGTCTGATCAAGATTTTTATCAAGGTTCTATTGTACATGCATAACTTTTGCTGGCTGCTTGCTGCTCGGCCCATGCAGGACAGTCACCCAGCCCGCAAAAATGATTAATTTTGAGGACTTTGAAAATTCATTTTTAATGATGGCACTCATTTGCACTCTGCTTAGATTTATTAGAATTTCATGTGTGGTGGAACCATTAACATACTGACTCCACATGTTGTACTGGCATTTCAGCATGCAGCACGATGACCTTCATGGTTGGATCATCAGAGCTGCGATGCGGCTTATACGCCAGTGCGGCTTATTCGCCGACTTTAAATCTGAACTTGCCGATTTTTATACACAGTGAAACAGACATGTCAAGGCCAGTTTTTTCACTGTGTAAAATGTCATACGTGTAGAGCACATTTTATTGCTTGTCTGGTTTTCAGTATCATTTCCTAAAGGTAGCCATTCTTTTCTAAGCAACAATATTTATTCCCGGAATTTTTTTCAACATCTTGGTGAATTCTTTCACTTGGATTCCAGCGGAGTTCTCAGTTTTCTCAAGTAAAAAGAATTTCTCGTGTGTTTGTTTGATACTGCTCTGTTTATCTGTTCCTGAATATTGAGAAAGGTTCCGACCCCAAATGCTGCTGGAGTTCAGGTTAAAGATAAGGTTATATAACAGACTACACTGTACATGTACGTGTACTTCTGATTTGTTCTTTTTGTCCTTTTCAGCGGTATTGCTGAGAAGCGTTACAGGAGCTAGTGTCAATTTCCCCTTGTCCCGAGTGTCGTGCTTCGAGTACGACTCACAGAAGTGTTCGGGCAATGACAGCCGATGCAGCACTGTCCAAGACTGTGACATAGAGTTCGGCTACGCCGACCTGGACCTGGAGTTGATGGAGACGAACAAGTGCTTCATCCTGTGGCAGAACACCTCAGCCGGGCTGGAGGTGATCATGAAGGGCTGCTGGCAGAGCAGCTTCAGCAACGACTGCGTGGAGGAAGACCGCTGCGTCTCGCACGAGACATATGCTGACGGCGAGAATCGCTACTTCTGCTGCTGCTCGGGCGACCTGTGCAACCACCAGTTCTACCATGACCCACAGCCCAAGCCAACCTCCTCGGAACATCCATGTGAGTAGTCACCCTTTTACTTCAGCCAGGGCTAGAAGTACCCACTGGACCAGTGGACTGAGGCCAGCAATTTGAATTTGCGGCATCTATACCAATACATCCCCAGCAGTCTGGTGGTTTTTTTTATCAACAAAAACGTAAACATCTTTTTGACATTCAGCACTCTGAAAGATATTGTTAAAGGTGCTTGATGAATGCCCTTTATTATTATTATTATAAAGTAATTGTTTATAATCACTTTTGGTAGTCCGTCTGTTTGCCTCCTAATGTGTGGCAGTCCAGTGAAGTTTATAAGTACTAACATGTACATGTACACTTACATGTACATGTACATGAAGCTCTACATACATGTACATTCACAGAGTGATCAATTGCTTTCAATACATTGACATGAAGTTAACCCTACAGTAACCCTGTAGCAGACATAGCAAAGTGCAACAGGTGTAAAAGCCTGGTGCATTTTGTTGCACCGGGCAATCAACAGCAGCCGAACAAACTGCCCATGTTGAGTCAGTGGGAGCTGGTCCCATTGAACGATGCCGCCATTGGACCCTCTGGTGGCCGGTAACCGCCAGCTTTGAGGCCGTTGGGCCCCAGGGATAGCTAATGCATTGGATCTCGTTGCACTGGGCAGACAAGCTGCTTTGACAAAATATGCAGACAAATGCATCAGGCACACAGGCAGGTTTCCAGCCAAAATACCCTGGAGGGTTAGGGCTAAGGCAGTACTTTCCTTTTCTATACTTTACCCTGGATCAGCTTTTTACATTGAAATGGGTTGTTAATATCACATTACAGTGTACCTTTCATGCCACCAGGTATATCTTCCCATCAACGGCCACACTGAGCTAAACTGCCTATGCAGGGGGCGACGGTCGAAGCCACAGTGTGTGTCATGATTACAGAGGGGAGGGAATGGTTAAAAAGTCAACATTTTATGCGTATGCACTCGTACTGTTCACGGTCCCATAGCCTATGTCAAGGTTACTTTCTGTCTGAATTTTCTCTCTCTGTAATCCAACGCAGCCGTATGAGCCACTTCCTTTCTTT
>NW_019091663.1:83864-106725 GCF_001949145.1 Acanthaster planci
TGTTCAGGGCAATCCTAACTGTGTTCATATACATGTACAATAAAGTTCTGTGTACATGGTGTATTTATATTTGCACCTGGACAGTTGGGGCTGTCATGTTACCTTGCCACAACTTGTGGTGTAGTATTAACCCTAACCGCCAAGCATATTGTTTGGCTTACATTACACAGTACTACAAAATACTAAGTAATAGCCTGAGCCTGAAGGACCTAGCGCTACAGATTACTACGTCTGGCTAGGTTACTTCCATTGTTACTTGTACAGAGAACAATAAAGCCATGCATTCATAATGCCACAGCACTGTCTGGTACATTGTCTTATCTATTGTATCTTACGGCTTCACAGAACTATGATGTCATGTCCTCTTACAAGCGACAGCGCTCAGTGCTACATTTTACTACAAATAGTAATTTGTAGTATTATGTAGGGTAAAAACCTAGTGCCTTCGCATGTGTTAGCTACACGTACATGTATATACGTTAAGGGTGGAATGTTCACACATTTAAAGGAAAAAAGTTCCAAAACGGAACCACCCTTTTTTTATTGACGCAATCTGGCATTCATTTTTATTGTAAACGATGCCTGAACAATGTTATCTGATTTTCAGAACAATTTACTGCTCAGTCATATCAAAGGAATGCCATGAACTCATCACTGGAACGTTATGTCAACTATTAACATTGTGTACAATTAGTTGTGTTTAAAGTTTTCAAGGAAACCATGGTAAGGGTTCGACGTTTACTCATTTTAACGTTTGAATGGTAGGGGAAAGCTTTCGGAATGTTTTTCAAATTAAATGTAAATTCCCACCCTTAATATACATGTACATAATTGTTCCTCCTGACAAAGCTACAGTATTAATGTAGTTCAGTCTAAGAACATCCATGGGATTATTCCGCTAAAGCTAAAAGATGGTAAAAGAGGAAGCTGTCCTATGCAGTTAAGGTAGATGCGCATGGTTAATACCGGTATTTGTTCTTTAATGCTGCTAATGTTTGTTCCTCACAGTTCAAAATCCAGGGCACACCCCAGAAAAAAAGAGGAACCGAAGTAATATCATACTTACCACCGTCCTGTACACACTGGTACCCATCACCGCTTTCACCATCATCATCATCAGTGTGTACTGGATATGCCGGCGTTACCGGTACTCACTGCTCACCTCGGTGCCCAACAGCGAGCCCAGCCCGCTCTCGCCGCCTTCCCCTGTTCTGGGCCACCGGCCCATCCAGCTGCTGGAGATCAAGGCCCGGGGCCGCTTCGGGGCAGTCTGGCGGGCCCAGATGGGCCATCAGCAGGTGGCTGTCAAGATCTTCCCCCTGCAGGACCGTCAGTCATGGGTCACGGAGCAGGAGATCTACTCGGTGCCCCAGCTGCGGCATGAGAACCTCCTGAGCTTCATCGGCACTGAGAGGCGCGGGGAGGGCATGGACCAGGAGCTGTGGCTGATCACGGAGTACCACCCCCGGGGCTCGCTGTGCGACTACCTCAAGGGCAACCTGCTGTCGTGGAGTGATCTGTGCAAAATCTCCCTGTCCATGGCCTACGGGTTGGCCTACCTTCACGAAGACTTGCCTGCCACCACGCTGTGTAGTGCCAAGCCTGCCGTTGCCCACAGGGACTTCAAGAGTAAAAATGTACTGCTGAAAAACGACTTGTCCGCGTGCATCGCAGATTTTGGGCTTGCTTGTAAATTTGAAGCCGGTAAAAGCCCAGGAGATACCCATGGACAGGTGAGATTTGAAAGATGAACATTGATACATGCCTACCCACTTTATGCCGGAGGTACATGCAAAAACAATCTGGCGATCTGTATACATAGGAAAGGGTTAGAGGCTGCATGTACAGTGCAAAATATTGAGCACACCTGGACTCACTTCTAGCTGGCATTTTAACGACCTAGTCCACCGTTTATTTTGTAAAACACATGTAAATAGTCTTAGAAGTCTGTGGAGACAAACCATACGTTGAACGTTGTCTTTTGTGGTATCAAATATGTCTCATCTCTCGGTAGGCAGTGTAAGAAATATTGAATAGATAGTGAACAAATGACGCAGGTGAATCTGCACGAGTGGCAGTTGGCTGTATATCAACATGTGGCCACCATGTCTTGCCTGTTTAGGAAAGCCAAGATTTTTGGCCAAAACAATTTCTATTTTAGTTAAGGTATTTAACTATTTATTCACATACTTGTAAAAATTCATTGGCTTGCCATATCAGTCCTTCTTTTAATAAAAGAAAAAACAGGAAAGAACTTTTCCCCTCAATTTCCTTCACAGGTGGGCACAAGGCGGTATATGGCCCCCGAGGTGTTAGAGGGCGCCATACAATTCCAGCGGGATGCATTCTTGCGTATCGACATGTACGCGTGCGGGCTGGTGCTGTGGGAGATTGCGTCGCGCTGCACGGCACAGGAAGGTATGCAGTCAGCCTCACAAATTGGGGCAGGTCACCCTCTTGGAGGCCAGAGCATCACTGAGGCTTGCCGACTGTGCTTGCTTAAGTGGAGTAGACTTGGTCTAACTAGAGCTGCATCCAAATCTTGTGTCTATGGCTAGGTCGAAATCTTTGCCAGTTGCAAACAGACATAGCCATAGCTCCGAAAACCCCACTTTGAATATGGCCCATTGCTAATGCATGGTGTTGCACTTGAGCCCTACAACACTACTGGGATATCTTTTGTAGTTTAAAAATGGCTGGCAAGTTTTCATCCTCAGTTAGGTCTTACTTTTGAACTCTGCTGCGAAGCATTGTGAGCCTTGTTGCAAAGGGAACTTTCCTTCATTGCATGTAAATCGAGAACAGTAAGCAAAAATGAAAGACAAAATACAAGAGAAGCAGAATTAACTTAGTGTACCATGAAGACTCAAGCAGTCGGCACTACTGAGCTTTGAACTATGTCTTATTGTTTACTCGGAAACTTGTCTTTGTAGTAATGAGGCAGAATGAATTATACAGTTAAGTTTTCAGGAGAATCGTTTGTTTCCTTTGTGCGAATGACCTGTGCACAGGTCCAGTTGATGAATACATGCTCCCGTTTGAAGAGGAAGTCGGTCAGGCGCCAACCCTTGAGGACATGCAGGATGTTGTGGTGGTGAAGAGGCTGCGGCCAGTCATCAGAGAGAGCTGGCTCAAACATTCAGTAAGTCTGGGTCACGTGCAGGTCAGGGCTAGTTACCAAACAGGAAGAGTAACTTGAAGTTGAGACAAAGTTGAGAGAAGGTGTTTATTCCAAAACAAAGTATTGCGTTATGCGGTATGTGGGCCATAATTGTCAGTTTCCCCCCCCCCCGTGTAACTTGAATCAACCTTGCCTGGAAAAATTGTTTAGAAAAATAGACAAACACCTTGACAAGGGTTGGTATTTTTTTAATAGAGTTTCTGCTACTGCCCCGCAACGTCAGGATGTCATGCCACTGATCCCACCCATGAACTGTCTTCTTTCAGTGGCATCTTTGAAGGCCAGTGCATCACAGGCACAGTGAGGAAGCCCTTCACAAAGCCAGTCAGTCTGTGATACCGTACCTTTCGAGATCATTGATTGGCCAGGATGCGCTTGGCAGAAGGCATTCAGATTTCTGAATGCAGCGGGTCATCACCCCCACCTAAACAAAGAGTCGTTTTTTTACCACAAGCAATTCTGTAAACATCTCGTCGGTGTAACTCATCCGTTATCACTGGATGCACCGTCGAGTCATCCTCGTAGAAGAAGTAATGACAGGAACTCCATCCACCGTTTTATCCACAGGGTATGCGGCTCCTGTTTGAGACGATCGAGGAGTGCTGGGACCACGACTCCGAGGCTCGCCTCTCGGCGGGCTGCGTCGAAGAGAGACTCAGCCAGCTGCTCCGTTACAATGTGTGCACGGCGCCGCTGATCTCTCTCACCCCTTCACCCCCTAAGGAGTCCAGTCTATGAGACACTGGTTTGGCAGTAATGCTACAGGCACCACACTGCGACGTTACTAGTCACTATGTTGTCAGTCGTTGGAAATCATTTCTGCTTGTTTTTTTTTCCCCAAATTTTTATGTCATCAGAGGTTCTTACATCGAAAAATGTCCCAGTAGTGTAAAGCCAGACTGATGCAGCTGACCCGCTAAAAAAGCGTGACCGACCATAAATGCGTAGGGTGGACCCGTGAACAAAACAGGCCCATCCAGTCCACACAAGATTACCCTTTTACTGGGAAACAGTTTTGAGGCATTTTGGGGTTAAGGTTACTCGTTGAAAAAAAAAAAAAGGAAGAGGAACAGTCCAGGATGCCGTGAATAAGAATCCAGTTTCAAAAGTGTGCACAGTGCGGGAAGAACGGCCTTTTTTCACTGAGTTTACCGCAAATGTTCACGTTAGGGAGGTAACGTAAACGTGTGTGCCCTTCTTGTGTGTATGAGCATCGGCCACTAAATGCTAGCAAGGGGGCAAGTGGCTTTACCACTTTTGACATACAGCTTGTCAATTTTTGACATTGATACATGTGGCTGTCAAAACTTGTTCCAGGTGTGGAGAGCGTTGTTAGCTATCACTGGAATGGAACCATGGGGCAGGTTCCACTTTGATACATTTTATTCCTGTTTGTTGCCAAACTTGGACCAGAGAAAATCTCAACATTAAAATTTGCTATTGACCTGAAAATGGAAACATGTTATTATTGAGAACCCCCCAAGTAAAAAAACACCCGACCAGGATTTCATTCCAGTTTGATAGCTTGCAAACAAATTGTTATTCAGAGTTATGAGTAGAGACAAAGGTTTAAATTTATAACCAACTCAGAAACACTGCCAAACAGGACAGTGACCTGCTGGCCTCATGTTGAGATACTTAAAACCTGCCGAGGGGTTTCAGAGAATTGTTGGAGTATCTAGGAAGGCATCGGCAAGCTATTGTTACTGTATGTGGGAATCAGTAATTTTGTTTCCTGCGCAGCGGAAAGTGTTGACCACAGGTGGGGAAAAAGGAATGGTTTGTGCGCATTCCACAGTTGTAAGTTCAAGCTAAGCTATGTCCTCGCATGGCCTCGTACAACGTCTGACCTCACTAGCTGGCATGTCACATGGTATCATTCAGGTGTTTCCTTTTTTTTTCTTCTAAGCGCTGTATTCATTTTCGAAATTCCCAGCAGCAATTCCGTTTTGTGCTCGGACACGGAGATTTCTACGCAAACCGTGTGCAAATGATGTCGTTTAAAGCGATTGGCTATTCGATATCGCGCTCACCATGCGTACTGTGCATGTGCAGACTTGACATCACGTAAAAATCAAATATGAAAGTATTCAAGGATTATTTAAAATTGTGATTGTGTCCAGTATGACAAATTTTGTTCTTTTTTACTGAAAGCTCCGTAAAGTAGTATATTTATTAATGTCAATGAACTGCATGCCATGCTGCTATGATTACACTTCAAACAAAGACAGCAGTCATACTTCCAGAACTTCAATCTCGAGGTCAGGGTCTTTGCTAGTCGTAAATTATTTGTGGGGCACTTTCCAACAATGCTGTACTTCTGGAACACCATTTTGGGACATGGCTACACGTTTAGGTTCTTATCAAAGCATTTGGTGCCAATTCCATTATCTTGAAGGGTGACGGGGAATGATTATCCAGTCCGATTTACTCAGGCACTTGCAGAAGACTGATCAATTAGACTTCAGTGAAATTTTTTTCAAACATTTCTGCGACTGTAAACCTTTCATTTTTTTCATACACGTATTTACATCATGAGTATGCATTGCACTGCTCACTGTGAGCACTCAGTCGAGGATTGAAGATGAGTCGCGTCCTCGCTCAGTTTTATTTTAGCCACAACAGTTCCCCCTTTGATCATGGCGATACATGTAAATTCCCAGCATGCAGACTAAGCGTGTAAACCAGTGAAGCTATAGGAGCGTCGTTCGACTCAAATGAAAGTAGAACTTTTATGCACTGGAGGGCGTGGCCCCGGTGCACTTGACTGCATGCAGTTTTCACCTGAATGCACACAACCGGTGGTATTATTGGGTTTACTTAAGCATTTACCAAGGAATGTTTCCTCCCAGCATACTGTAGCCGTCCTTTTTGGATAGTAAGGTCATTATTATTATAAGAACTGGCACATACACAGACTCAGTCGTGCCAGTTCAATTCTAAAAGTTAAAAGTAAATGAAATACGAATAAAAAAACAAACTTGATTTTGATCAGTGTGAAAAAGGGGTCGTTTTGGATGGAGCATGTACTTGCACATGGTGAGGTTGTGGAGTTATTTTCTAGCTGTATCAATCTTTTTAACAATGCACAAACTTATGTAAGCTATTTTGATTTGCAAGTTTTTACTTTTGTTTGGATTTTACTATGTAGACGGCTTAATTTGTTGAAATCCTGCCCTGCATGTGATAAGTGTCATGTGGTTTGCACAAATGGGCACCCTCCTGCAAGCGTGCGTGTGTGTGACTCGTCTGCGCCGGGTGTAAATACTGTACATACGTTTTTTATTTCTTGTCTTTTCTGTTGTACTTTTTTTCCTCCAGTAAAATATTCAGATCCTTTGTTCAGTGTTTGTCTTACTAAATGAATTAGCTGTCTCTCTCTCTGTTTCTCTCTTTTGTTTTAAAGTATTTTTAGTGACCTTTGTAAAATTTCTTTAGCGTAGGCATTACAGACGGACACATACTGTACTGCAGTACGTGCACTTGTGTAGTTTTTAAGTAGACTAACGTAAAGCATTGAATGGTGTACATGTGTATACAGGGATTTGGTTTAGTTTTGTACATGTACTTTGGGTTTTCTAATTATGCACAGAGAAGATCACTTTATACCTTGAAGTCACCGGTAGATCCATTGCATTTTGTCATACATGTACGTACAGGTCTAGTTGTAGGAATAAATAATGCTGTTAATGTACTAATTTTTATGCATTTCGAATACAGGTGAAAAGTTGTCTGAATTATATTTTTCAGTGCAGCATGTAATTAGAGCAGTTGTCTAGGGCCAGTCAAATTTTTTTTTCTTTTTCCTTTTTTTTTCTTCAAGTGTTTTGTACAATAATGCACTGGTCTGGGTCTTCAGGTCATATGAATATGAGTGACTTGTTTGAAAATGTCCACAATTCAGATTGAATATAGAAACAATATGTAAGATTACTTGAAATAATAACTTATGGTAATAACAAATAACTTATGGTAATAACCCTGGTACATGTATTTAAATGACAGGTTACGTGTGCACTTAAATACGAGTGGCTGTATGTACCAGGCCATGTTAGCTGCAATGTCAGTGGTACTGATCATCACATCAGGAAAGTCAGTGGAGGCATTCCAAAGAGGTAGAAATAATTCAACCTGTTTGAACACTGGGAGATATGCCGACAGTGATGGTGAAATGTAGGCCTTTGGCACGTTTCTTGGTCTTCTTTCTCCATTGCCTTTTACTCCAAAAGCAGAGAGCAGCTCATGTTGCTTGATGGACATACCCACACAGACGAATGCATGTACGTGTAACCATTTGGCTGATCTTAATCAAGCATTTAGTGTCAAGTTCTGTGCTGCATACCCATGTGTGCCGACTAAGTGCCCGTTGGTAAAAGACCGATGCTAGTTAGATGAAACGAGAGGGAAGAAATGTTTGGGTTGAAATCAGTTTGGAAGCCGAGGATTACGGGAACAGGACGAGGTACTTTTTTGACATCTCCCAAATTGCATGGAGGTCATTCCAGATGGCCTGTTGGATGTATAGGGTGGCATTGCATGGATTATAAGTTGTCTGTCGGGATTTGGCATTCCTAGCGAATGAATGAAGGCATGTAAGCCTCTACTATCGTCCTGTAACAAAGGCTGACAGTCCCAAGCCTTGTCACTTGATTCCAAGGGGTTCAAAGTGTCTGCATGTAAAACAGGAAAGTGCTGCAAGTTTTCCACCAGGTACAAACTTGAATTTGAGACGTGTAGGCGTTGGTGGGCTTGTCATAGCAGATTTCAACTTTCCAGGGCCGTGTTGGTTTGCCGCTAGCATCCCTTTGTCGCGGAGCTGCAAGTACTGCCTCTGCTGCTTTCCTGTACAGAATGTAAATGATTTTTTTTTTTTGCTAAAAATGCTGCTGTTAAAAAGTTTATTTGTGGCGTCGTGAAACACTGCACTTTCATTCTCTGCCAAAGGAGGGCTTTGTGGGCCGGTGGATACAGCTCTCTGACAGGACAAATTGAAGTAGCTGACAGAATGCAACGTCGTGGTATTCACATCATTGTCAGTTCTAGTACCGAAATCTGCCTGATGTTGCTCAGTAAACCTGAAAATAGAAACTTGTACTTGTCTGAGGTCTACATGTACATGTACCTATTTACATGGAAGAGCAGGAGAGATCTGATTACTCATGGTCGGAGAAGCCCCAGGGAGTGAGAGCGTTTCACATGGTTATATGTGTTTGATAGGGAACTCACATTGACTCATGGGTTGTTTCTCCCGTCATGTCACACCAACTTGTTCTTTCAGATACGTCATTGTTAGGCATTGACAGAAATGTCCTTCATTGCTAGTGTCAAGGTCTCGCCAGAGATTCAAAGCATAGTCTGCTGTGTCAGGATGTGTGGAGCTTGCTATGAAGCAGACCAGAATGTCATTGTTTCGCCTTTTTCCCAGGTGTGGCGAACCTGTCAACATTGTTTCGTGTTGACGTATATCCAATGACTAAAGAATCATGTGCCTAAGACACAACCATCAGGCATTACTTAATGCTGCGTTTTGATTTCGGCTCGCGCACAAGTATAATGGTGGCTGAAAAGTTGCTGTTGAAAGTATTCGACAAATAAAAAAAAAGATGGCACTCAAATACTGCCCAAGTTGTACTTGTTCGTGTAACAATCTCCAAAGGTTTTACCAAAAAGGAGCCATCAGCATCTCAGTTGGTTAACAGTGCGACATCAACCCACCAGATAGTTTTTGGATGCATTTCCTGTTGTTCTACCTCAGTATATATTCTTTAGGGGAAACTCTAGGCATCTTCTTACTGTGTTTGTGTTTTGTAATGTTGCCTGGCGACAAGAATCCGTAGGTTTTCTATTCTGTGTAGAGCCATGCTGTAGTGTTCTACCTCAGACAATGGCAGAGTGCGTCATGTGTGTGTAATGGAGGGGGTGCTTTTTTTTCTTGCAGAAAGTTGAGTGGCTGGGGTAGGGCTTATCTGTTCTTATCGACTTCCAATAAGGCACTTGAGACGTAGATTTTTCAAATGCAACCTTTCTTCAGTAAAAAAAAAAAAATGGACATTGTAAAAGTGTAATGCATATGTACTAGATTGACAAATGGGGTGTGTGCATGGCGAAGTGAAAAAAGCATGGTAAAATTTCACTGGACATTATCTTCATTTGCTGTGACATCGGGCAGTTTTTAACAGTGTAAAGACAGAAAGCACTACCCACTCCTCTCTTCCTTCCCCCCCCTTTTGCTCTCCTGGATGTTTTGTGTCATAAAGGTGTGGTTCTCAGCATGTTGCATGTACCAGCCAAGGGTCGTCGGGTTGGCATTTCAGGCAACACCTTTTGGAATTCGAATGGGCTTTTGGATGGCACGTTTTGTATCCACATGCACTTGCCAACATTAGCAAACCGTCTTGACTTATGAACACCCCTTTTGGCAGTCCAGCAAAAATTGGCCCCGCGAATGTGGACACCCCCCACTGGCTGCCGTGACCGAAAGACCAGCTGGCGATCTGGCTCTCTTGGAGGCTGGCACCTGCATGTATCCAGCACAGCGGACGAAGGCCGCGTCCTGAATCACTTGGCTATGGCTTGAAATTAAACACAAGTCTAGGGTTGTAGCTGCAGCCAGTTTCCATAAAGTTGTGTACAATTTCAAGCCGCAGCCAAGTGATTTGGACACAGCCATACTGTGAAACTGCCAAGGCAGCCGAGGAGACCTTGATTTCTCTCTGACTAGGATTCGAGTGATCTCCACAGGAGAACCACACCTGATGCAACTGAGCGCACACAAGATGTCAGACTTGTCATTTATGTAGCTGTGCATTTTTGGCACATAGAGCCGCTTTTTGGAAATTTTTAGAGTGAAGCAGATTGCTTAATCATGCTAGCGAAGACGACTGTAAACTGACACAATTTCGTTTTTTAAAAAAGTGATTTCATGTAATCATGAGTAACAGTTCAACAACTAAACACAAACCACAGGAATTGACACTGTGAACCTGTAAAAAATGATACCACACAGAAAGAAATCACCTTTGCTGTTTTAAACTGAAAGTATATTATTGTAAATGTACAGAAAAAGAACAAAAAAAATTGAGTTAAGATGTGTAAAATATTGCCATAGTACAGTATGTGGAAGTAGTTGGTAGACCCGTAGCATACGTTGTGTTCATTATGAATACCAGCTGAATCAGTATTGTAGATTAGGTATAGGCTGTTGCTGATGTTTGTTGAATAAGGGAAATGCTTCATGTATTCATGTGGTTCACATTCTTAATCCTTACCCGTAAATAAAGGTGTCCCAAAAATGGACCTTGTGGTGAGCTGTGTTATGTGGTTTATCGCTGGACTGACGAGAACTTGCATTCCAGATTGAAATGGAATCTTTGGAGAAATGAGCCGGGGACCTTAATTGCGTCCGTCAAAAAAAAGGAAAACATGGACACAGTTTTTATTTTTTTCCTGATCTGAGCCCAGAAGATCGGAAGATTCCTGTTGCCCCTAACAGAATGACCCCAACAGAGTCAGAGTGTATAGGGTACATCCTCGGAAATGGTCACCCTGAGAAAAGCAGACGAGTCGTTCCTTATCATGGTAAATAGCACAGAGCATCAGCACATCACAAAGAAAGAGGGGTTGTGCTCCGTGTACTTGGCACCAACAAAAGGTGTTAACAGATAATACAAGGAATTTCATGCTCGATGTGTTCACAATACTGACTGGCTGTTTTAATATACCACATTTCTTTTGAAATAAAGTGTCACTTTTTTCAATGATTTTGTGTGTGAAATTATCAGCGACCAAGTATGAAAACAGCAGTGGCATTTGTGCAGCCTGACTGGCCGCCATCTTGCTTTGCGTGCAACCAGTTCAGAAAAGGAAGATGGTGGGCCTCCACTCTTCCTGTAAAATTTTAGTTTTTCTCCGGAATCTGGAATGGAGCGAACTTGCCTTTTCTGTCAAGTACATATGCTAGGTCATGTGAGAATCCTCCAAATAAAGTTGTACACCAAGGTCTTTGGGACAAATTACCTTGTTATAAGAGGGACCTTGTGTTATCAGTATTAGAAAACAGAAACTCCAGACTCGGTGGCGGGCCTAAAATTTTCCTTGTTATAAAGCAGGATGTTACAATAACAGTGCTCCTTGGTTGAAGAGCACCCTCGTAAGCAGAGATGAGATAGGATGGTGGGAAATTTTTCAACCTGGCTCGTATATGCGCCCGGTGCACATGCGATGACCGTGCATTCATATAGAAATTGGTTGTGTACGCTCCACTCGTTCCATGCTGAAAGCGCATGAACCTCCACGAGCTGAAGCAGTAACATCCCACCCAAGAACTATCAATGTTCCCACTTGGTGTTGATTATCGGGGCTCACTGTACGATGAGGATTCTGTTGAAGCCTCAGGTTTCATTTTCAGGTTACTGACACTTCGCTGATGCTGATCGTGTTTCTTGATGCCTATTAGCATAACACAGACAGGGTTCGAGGGTCCAGGTGAGCCGATCCCAGGCGAGTCTCGGGCACATGTCGGACATCATGAAGGTAGGGGGTTGGAGGCCCAGTGTTTCAGTTCGCTGGGACAGCCCGGGTGGGTATTGAGAACGTCCATGAGCTGGGCAGGTGTGACGAGTAGGGACATTGCTCTGTATTCCTTCTGTGTACGAGAACCGTGCCCGTCGACAGCCTTCACAATCTCCAAGGCAACCAGATGCTCAAAAGCCTGCAAGAGAGAAAAGTAATTACCATACTTCATACATATTCATAATCTGGAGCCAAATTGTCCGTCATGTGCTAGATGCTATTTTTGGTGTTCACAAGGTGTGCCCACAAGGATCCATACTCTGGTCAATCATGCATGCAAGGTACACTGATGCTTGGCCTACCCTTACCAGTCTTCTAAATGTGTGTTTATGAAGCAATCGTAGAACTGTTGCATGGGCTTACGCATGCACCACAAATATCAACCTACAGTAGCCACTCACGAAAATATGTCAAACACTTTTCTTGGATCGAATGGTTCCACATATGAACTAGCTTGTCAACTTCAATGTCGCGGGGATGACTAACATCAACTTTCAACCCATGTTAGAATCCATTTTCAGTCAAATCGAAACTCGGTCGTAAAGCTGGCCACAAATGGCACGGGATAAATAGTGAGAAAGGAATGACTTAGTCTCCCTTTCTTTGAATAACTTGCACCTTGAGACAATGTTTGAAATTGACTTGTGACAGATTTCTGAGTAGAGTACACTGCAGCCATTCAGGACTGGAGGGGAGAGGTATTTTAAACTCAATTGTGACCCTTCACCACAAAATGAGCTGAAAGTTGGAATTTTCAAAAATGGAGATATTGGTATTTTTTAATTAAGCAGAAAAGAGTTTTCCAGTGGTATGTACATGGACCAATTAGGGTAAAGATGGAAGTTGACAACATGATATTATTCTGGCAGCTTTGCATCTTTGTTTCTGACATTTCTGACGAGGCGTGAATAATGCTACCATCAAAATTGCTGAGAAACTGACGTTTTTATATATGATCCTGCAATATTTGGAGTTGAATGGGAGACAGGTTACTAAAATATTACAAAACTCCAAAATTGACCTCCACCTCAATATCTGACTTTGTACTGTCAAAATAGGAAAGAGCGGAATGCGACTTTATGTTCATTTTGTTGTGACGGGTCACAATTTGGCTAGCATCTGTTGATGAAATGTGTACAACTGCTTACCTTTAACACGACTGGCTTTTCAAAACACTGAACAACGTGAGCCTTCCTCTGCACAAACTTCAGGTATTCTATCCAATGAAATGTACAGGCGAAGGTTTATCAACTAGCTGAATGAATCCATCATTTGTGCCAATATTACAAGGACTTTCATGTCACAAATACGTTTTTAACAAGCGATTACAAGCTATAATTTGTCTTCCACAAAATACAAAGACTTGACAGACTGAACTGCATTTGAGATGCAAGACATCTGGATATAATACAGGCACTTATTACAACTATATTGGGTGGTTTCTCTAAAGCCACATTTAATTAACAATCCTACCAATTCAATTCCTGAAAATATTCCATGTTCAGCCAAAGTCGTTTGAAAAACCTACTAAGCTCAAAATGCTGAAGTTAAACTCAATGGGAAACACTACATTTATTCCATGATTAAAGACCCCGCAAACTGTCCTCTATGAGTGATCCTTGATGTAAGAGGAAGAAAATTGATTCTGTGCTCACCATTGTACACCATTTCAAAGTTGAATGGATCACCGTCGTTCAGCTCTGTCAGGTGCTTCATTCCAATGACCAATGACAACTGCAAGACCGAGATGCCTGAAATTACAGAGCAAATCTCAAAGTTGACAAGTTTTCAGTGAGATGACCCACAGGGTCCTGTGGCACACTCTGATGATTATGAAGCACTCTGAAATGCACAATCGTTAGAATGCAGCTCAATAGACTCGCCCCGATGTTGGTTTTTACTTATGGTAGTGAAATGTGGAGGTCCTGCCAACCAGCTTGCCAACAAGCAAGCCAGTCGGGGGGGGGGGGAGCCAGCCAAGCGGGGAACCAACCAAGCAGCCAGTATGTCCTAGACATTCTCACCGTGCAGCATAGCTGCTTTGGAATCAGCAGCGAGATGTTTACTGGATTCCAATAAGTCCACTGGCTGAATCTCAGGGTGATCGTCGCTGACTCTACAGATCGGTAGAAGCTGTCACAAAAAAAAATTAACAGAACTATACAACAAAGATAAAAAAAAATGGTTGAATGCATCCAATTCATTGTGGTGTACTCCATCCCAAACAAAGAAAAGGAAGACTATTTCTGGATTGTTACGTCTATCAACAGCAATGGCAACATCTTTGAAATACCATACTACGTGTAACATTTTCAAACCACTTTCAAAAAGTAAATCAAATTCTCTGAGAGAAGAATTTGTCACTACTTACCAAGAGCGACTGAAGTCCACAGATGCTTTTGTCAAGCTGATGGGCCTTCTTAAGAACATCATGGACAGTTGAATTGCTGCATAATGTCTAGCACGAGACAAGAAAAGAAAAAAAAAAGAGCCAACCACATATAAGTATGTACCTGTTTGTAGAATGCCACAAGATGATGTACACCTTAAAAACAAAAAGGAATAAGCAGGAGTATATGCAAATTTGTACAGTATGGAGCCAAAATGGACACAAGGCTGCTCCGTGTTCTGTTCATTCCCTCACCCTGCTGGAAAACGTGAAACATAACAGTCCTAAGACAATCCGTGTGCAAGAATTCTGTGTAACAGGCTGTGACACCATACACAAGCTGCCATGGTTAAGGTGAATGCCCCCCCCATCCAGACTGCAGCAAGTACCAAGTTGAGGATTAACAGGTTTGATCTGCACACTGGTTAATCCCAAGTGTATGCAGAGGAAAGTGCCTGTGAACATGTGGAACGTGACTACCCTTTCTGTTCTTGTTGCCTCAGTAGCGCCCTCTTAACTGCATTCACATACATGATGTTGACTATTCCACTACGTTACACAGGCAATGCAGACGCTGCCAAACTGGCGCTTGCATGTGGTTGAAGCTGCCCGTAGGAATATATGCGATCACCGTGGCCAAAGCGGTCCACACGTGGTGGTATTGTTTACATTTAGTCACATGGGTGAAAAAGGTCTATGGCCACCTCTACAAGGCTACTCTGATACCGTTGTCAATTGATTTCAATTCACAGCAAGATTTCTCACCTCAATGCTTTGATTCCAGCGTTTGACAAACTTGGCGTCCCCGACCGCTGAAGGCAGCGTCAGCATCCTCTGGCAGGCCTCTTTGTAGGCAGGGAAGGTGAGCGAATTGAAGACGTGGATGTGACGATGGGAGAAGCGGGACTTGACCCGCTTCTCCAGGAGCTCCACTACATCCTGAGATTGATGGGGAAAGAAATTGGCGTGAACTTGTCGGTGGATGGTTTCTTTTTACCCCGAGCTACAGAGTTGCTGCTAGGACTTGCCCTACTGCCAAAAAATCCAACCCTTCCTCGCACCTCGGGCATTAGCACCCATTAAGTAGTGTTGTATTCAAGACCACGCACAAGACCAGTCACAAATTAAAGGGTGAACAATGACAAAGGAATGCTTCTGCTGGAGTTACTTTCGACAGCTTGCGTCTTGCATTCAGACCGGAGGTCGTGTGGAGTCTTGATTACAACACCAAGTTGGGCTTTACAGTCCTAATTCGGTCAAAATCAAGCAGACCAGTAATGTTGGACAATCAGAGATTTCAATAGGCCCTTGTGTTAAACATAGATTTGGTAGAGTACACAAAATATGCATCGTTGCGTATTGTCACTGTTTTCCCAAGACCCAGCGAGAAAAAACTCTTGGACTTAGCCATATGCTACCGGGGAGCCCGGTTTCGGGCACATAAGCTTATACAGGAAATCGGGGAGCCCGAAACCGGACAAAAGAGCTGGGCCTTGTAACAAAAGACTGTACTCGGAACAAAAGACCAAGCTGTTGGGAATTGCCAACATTTTTTGTAGTTGTCAATAGCGGAGGATATCCGTCCTTATTTTGAGAGATTATACCACTGTTTGTGGCATTCGGCATGAGCGGATTACCAACGGAGACAAAAGCGCTCCAGTGATGAGTGATATATACCGCTGCACGCTAATCCGGCCCTTATTGAAAAGACGCCAGTAGTGCACTGTTTCAGGAACAAAAGAAAGTTACATAACACTGCACAATCTGGGCTCTTTTTACAAGGCGGCAGGCCTGGCTGAAACACTCGGTTGTCAATAGATGTTGTCTGTCAGATTAGTCACCAGACAGTTATTTGTGCGGATGTAAGTGTCCAGTTGTGATGAATCTATGATTTTTTGAAGAATTCTGAAAACGGAAAATCTTGAAAATGTCCCAGTTTTATGTCATGCAACTTCAAATTCCATCCGGCAGCAAGTGGTTAAGACAGGAAGTGGAATCAAACCCTTATTTGAGCAGATGTCTTTGTCGTATAATATCTTCAAATCTCGCCAAAAACAAATGGAAATGCAAAACAAATCAAGAGGCGGGAAGAAGCAATTTGCCGATCACAATGTAAACATGCTTTCAAGTGGCTTGAGCAAACAGCTTTTGGATCATTCCTGCTTACGGTTATTTCCCCACCTCCTTATTTGACTTCAGCCCCTCCCCCTGCTCACCAATCTCCGTGTGATGCCAACGACGGCTATGGGTGTCTGCGCTGACTGGCAGATGTCGAACAGATTGTACAGCAGCGTCTGGTTCTTGTGATAGGCAAAGAGATCAAACTCCTCCAGGACAAACAAGATTGACTGCGCCGAGTCGCTCCCTGCTCACAAAGATGAAATAGTGATTAACATGGGCAAGAGGGGCCGAGTAGCATCAAGTGGTTGGACATACCTCCTTCTTTGTGCTATTTGGAACTTTAACTGTTTACGGAAACGGCTCTGCCATTTAAAGCTTTTTCATGAGTTTCCTCTTTTGGAAGTGTTCTTGAAGTCCCAAAAGTGTGAATGCAAAAAGTTACAGAAGTAAATTTACCACTTTTCAATGCCTCCAGAAGAAATGCCAGGTTTTCAGCAAAGGAACCCTAAAAGAAGAAAAATAAAAGGCCGTTTTAATATTGCCATCAAATTGATGTCTGCAAAGAGCCTGTGCAAAAAGGGGGAAAACTTCCAGGTTTCCTAGGGCAGGATTCTAATCAAGGACTTCTGGGTCATTCTACAAATTAGGGGGCCAATTTTTTTTTTTCGCCATCACATCTGACATTTGATTTTGTACATGAAGGACACATTCTCTATTTTCCAAGAGTGATGAATTAATGCAAATTACCTGCCAAACAAATAGAAAATAGTTTGAAATCAATTTCAGTGACATTTCCAAGTCAAATTACACAGGTAAGGTGTAACAGGGCCGGAAAAAGTGTCACACTTTTGGACCCTGAATTTATAGAATGACCCTTCTGCTCAATAGTACTGAAATCCTGGCCGCTCGTCCAACAAAGAAGCCAGAAATGGCTGGAAGCTTACAATCCAACAAAGAAACTATTGACAGGATTTAAAATTATCACAGTGACTGTGAACAAAGATCCTTCATTGTACAGGTTGCCCACGATGTCAAAATTTGGTGTTAACCCTCGACTACTGATTTGAACCTGACATCAGTGCACAGCCAGCTAAACCATCCACTGTGTTTGCAGTCTGTGATTGTCGTATATTCCATGAGATTTACACGGTGAAACAAATGACAACATAACATTAATCGTGTTGAGGAGAAAATGATGCACTCACAAAGACTTTATCGCCGACCACGTTGTCTAGTCGCAACTGTCTGGTGATCTCCTCTATGGCAATTTTGTCGTCGGTCTGCAGGAGTCCGTTCAGCCGGACAATGAGCAGGTTCTTACTGACTCGGGGATTGGCTTCTATCTCGCTCAAGACGCTTGACACCAGCTGGCAAATGGGACGGGAGATTAAAAACCCTCAGCAAGATACCGGTATGGTGATGATGCATATTAACCAAGCACTGCATTTTGAACTCCCAGATTCCATGGGGGATGTGTTCAGGTTTGTAACTCCCAATCACAGGGTCAGAGGTTCAAACCCACCGATAAAGCTTAACTATATTTGGGGCAAGTCACATAATCGCCAACCTGCCTGTCTCCAGCTTGGAGTAATAGTTGACACCTGCGAGGAGGTTACTGTAGATGATTAATAAAGTTGCACCTGAAATGGCTGTACTAAGCTGGGCATATAATCCATGGGAGCTGAGATAGTTTTAAGGAATGTTTGTAGGTCCTTTGAGCAGGCATAGTAATTATGAATAGCTCACAGCACCAATACTGGTGGATACAGGCATGTGCCTTCTACAAATACCTTCATTATTATGACAAGTAGCCCACACAAACATGCACAGTGACAAAGAGAATGGAAAGGCAGACTCTAAGATGCCCCTTTACTACTGACTGGGCCTGGTGCCCATGTAAGGACCAAAACGATTTTGTACGCATTCCAGTGAAAATTGGCCATGTTCACTCTGCTGCATGCACATAAGGCAGTACACCCTGGCTTTCAACAACAACAAAGCATGATCCACAGTTCCTGACCCGAGTTTCATAGCTACAACAATTTTAAGGCTTCTTGCTAGGATAGGGGCATTCTTTTTCTGGCAATTAAGCAGGGAAAATGGTAAGGCAACCCAGAGGCACACTCTTTGTCCTGGGACTAATTTTTGCTCCTGAGCTCATGGGTATGATGCACAGCTGTGCAATCAATCCTGATTTCGTTGAAAGACTGTAAAATCAGACATTGGATTTTGATGCCTTCAGGGTACTGGAGTACCAGGCAGAGTATCATGATTGAGCAGTTCTGGTGTTTGACACACATGGGACGTTATGGGGGTTTGAATCCAACAAATACTGTGATGCTCACATTTTGGGGACAATCCATTTTGTTACAATTCCCCCCCCCCCAGCTAGGAATGTACATGTAAATGGGTACCTTTGATGAAGCTGGATATTGGATTGCGTTGATCTTAAGCTGCTGCAGGAATCTGATTTCATGGCCCAACAAACTGGGGTTATAATTGTATAGAGTGGAGTGTTCCATAAGCACTGCTGTTATTATTAAAGCAAGCCTATATCAGTAAAAAAAAATTTAAATAAATACAATTTGGAAGAGATTATCTTCCTCTGCCATTCTTGTTTTACCATTGTTTTACCGCTGCCATGAGGCCCAGTGACTAACGCCGAGTTACCCTCTCCTCTGATTGCACATCTGCTGATCAGATCCACAAGATGCCTGGCAGCAAGACAGAAGAGATGAGAGCAGAGTGCGTGAAGTTGTCAGACTATGTCTGTGATGAATACTTAAAGGGTAGCAAGGAGTTTTTGTAAACATTTTTTTTCCAGCAACCCTGTACTCTTCTCCAATTTATGAAAAATTTATTCATTCCTTTTGGGCTAGGGAGCGTCTCATAATTCAGCTGGAATGTTCCATTCAGAAGGCCATGGTGTTTTCATTTCAGACCTGACAGCCAATCCACTGGGAACACAGCTGTGGGAACGGGCCAACAGAACGTGAACATTCCCGACTTTGGAGACACTCCCTTATATAAAATTTGTATTATTTTTTATAAACATTCAACATTGCCCATGCTTGCTTGGACAACAGAGGGCACTGTTGCTGTGATGTCATTCAGGGAAGACATGGATCAAGGCAAAGGTGTTTCTGTTCAAATTATGAACCTTGTATTTACTCACTAAAAATATTTCTGAGAAAGGGTTGCTCGCTAGTTTATTACCTTTTTGCTGTGCTAAGAAAATTCAGGCCAAAGAAATTTTTTTTAAGTTAGAGGTTTCTGGGCACAAACCAAAAACCAATGAACACTAAGGTTTTGTCTCTTTTGCTCATGAATATGGAAATACTCGGTTGTACTGAAACCAAAAGGGTAGCAAAGTACAATTTGAAATAGTAAAACTAAAACTGAAAATGAGGTTATATTAACCAAGGCAGCATTTTGAAGTATTGTATTCACTAACACTGCACTGCAGCGACCCTATAATTCAACCTGAATACCTCTCAGTCCAGTGTTATGTCATTTGGCCTCATCTGTGACATCCCGATGCTTCATGATTACTTACTGTCTTTGTTCTTTGAGGTTTTCTTCGATGATTTCTTTAGGTGGAATTTCAATTCGGCAAACACGCCTTCGCAGAGTCTGTTGCACCTTCTCTAAGGTGCTTAATCCAAATTCAGATTCTCGTCTGCGTTTCGGCATTATGGTTCACGTAACTTTCCTCTAGATCCTGAAAAAAATTATTTCAAACAAATATATTATTATAAGTTACATATACTGTTCAAATAAGCTCCTTTTCAGTTAAAAAATGTCACTGTCTCACCCTATTCCATTTCTCATTTAGCGAGTACTATATGCTGGCCGGACAGAACACTGGATCCTGACTCCACAGTAATGATGTCTGGAGGTGTGCCAACTGAGTCAGGAAAATATTCCAGTTGTTTTCTGACAAAATCATGAAAACTGATGAAAATTGGAAACTTTTCTAAGTCCCAGATTTGTGTCTCTTCAGCATTTCTGCAAATGGCTGACCTTTATTGAGATGAAAGTGGAGGCAGGATGCAACATTCCTTACCCCATGTGCCTTTGTCGGCCTCAGCTACATTTCTGGAAGTAACTTTTCAGTACGCAAGTACATGTATGATCATGTCATGAGACGGATCCTGACATTTTTGGAAGAGTTCAATACAGATGCTAGTAATTATTCCCTACACTAGTGATTAGCCATCAGAAAGCCAAAACATGACCAGTAAAATTCAATTTAGGAGGGAAAACACCAAGTCGTTTACTGAGAATTTTTCAGACCAGGCTAATAGGGTTTGTGCATGGGCAGCTGACGGAGTGTCAAGTGGCATCTGTCATGTCTGTATATGGAACTCTTTCCGATATTTCATGTATTTCGTGCTAGGCCTTGCCTACATACAAGGCATTTTTTTTCTAACACCGAGCTAAAACTTGTAATAGGCCTACATAATCTGTGGCATGTGTCCTACTAGTACTACCTTTTCTGACCAGCAGACAATCTGACTGGAACAATGGATCGGTGAACAGCAGGCCCACTTCCAGAAGTGTAATGTCAGGTTTATACAAATAGCCATGTACATGTACAAACTCCGATTGGGGGATTTTGGCAGTTTTCATTGTGCCAACTTACTCTGCCATTCCAGCTATTTGTGCAACAACATTTCATACATGCCTCCTTGGTAAATGTCTTTCTGCTGAGGAGGTTTACCCACCTGATATACGTGTACATGTATTAAAATGGTCAAATTCTTGAGCATTTTGCCGATCCACACTACAGAAAACGGTCAAGCTGTGATACGGCTAACAGTAATTGAGAGGATGTTGCAGATTTTCTGTAGTCATGGTAGTGTGGATGGGCAAAATACTCGTGAATTTCAACATTTTAAAGAGGATGTAAGGTGAATAAGTTCCCCATCAGACATCGAACTTCATCAAGGTGGCACGGAAAAATGATGTACGAAATTTGTTGCACAAAAAGCTGTAATGGCAGAATAAGTTGGCACAATCAAAACTGCCAAAATGTGTTTGTGGGAGTTATAAGGTTTGTAATGTTTATACAGCTACATTAGAAGGTTTGTCATTGTATAGTTCTGAAAGTACTGCAGGCTTAGCAGTAGCATTACCTCTGAGTGACACCACCTGTCATCCACCAGATCAAGTCACACAAAACTTGTATGCAGGATGTTTTCCCGCAATGAGCCTTTGTGAAAGGGTACCCAATTTCCAACCACGACGCTAGAACTCATATTTACGTCCAGTTGCCAGTCTTTTGAAGTTACAGGCAGGATCGGTGGCGCCCTTCTAGCTTATCTATCCACAATCCATGGCGTTGGGGGGGGGGGTACGTTCCCCCGTGGATGCCTGTGCCCCTAGCTAGGTGCCCCTTGCCACTTTAAAATTTGTTCATATTCTCCGCTGAGTTAGCTACACAGCTGCAGCTTGTTTTCTTGCGATGCCCCCTTGATAAGAAATGTACACCCGTGGGTGTCCCCCTCGGACAAATACCCGGTTGTCCTGGACAAATCTCGTTGGAACATGCCTCCCCTCGCCCCCTGTCAATGTTGCTTCTCATTGGTTAAGTTCGGCCGAATCTGGGTCCAATAAATGACCGCAACTTTGAATGGGGGAGAGGGGGATCTTTGCAACGCGCTTCCCACAAGGTGTTCCAACTATTTTGTCCAGGATTGTCTGAGTTTCTGAGTGGCCCGGACAGTGGTTGTCATGAGTGTAGGTCTGTACGTGTTATCTGGGAGGGCTGGGGTTTGCTGCGTTGCTGTTTCGGGCGCTGCCGTGTGATGCAGTAAGCATTACATGGTTATGGAAAGGAATATAAATAATGACTATTATAGGCAAGGTGTGGTAATATGTCCTGTCAGGAGATAAGCCCCCCTCCCAAAAAAAAGTGTATGGAAATACATAGTTATTTAATATTTAGTGACACAGGAGCTATGGGTTGTAAGCCATGGATCACCCATCGGTACAGGATTATTTTCAGTGGAAGGGTCCACAGTCAATTTGCACGAATGGGATTGCTGCTCGCAAGTATAAACAACAAGAGGCAAGTTGGCCATTGAAAATGGGATAAGGTAGGCGCATCGTGAATGGTGCACCATAGAACTTCAGCACACATCTCTCTTAAATGAAGTTTTGTATTCGGTTTAAAGGGCTATATGGCTACATGATGTGTGCGTAATTCTGTCTGACCTCTTTTCACTTTCTGATTGGGTTTTAGATGAAACATTGCAACGGTGAACCATGAAAAATTAAATGAAAAAGGATGTGAGTAACTCTCTTTTTTCAGTTGAGGTAGTGTACCATTTTCAAAGAGCGGGATGTACGCGCGCGCTCCCTATTCCGTTCGTAAGTGACTTCGTCACAAAGGCGGACGCGCCACGACTTGCAGGCTCCCATTGGACGATCGCAGAAGTTGTGCGTTAACGGGTTCCATGGCTCCATGCAAATGACGATCAATAACTGTAACCCCTTGATCTCCATAATATCCGCTTCGAGCATGAATAAAAGAGGCCGTATTTTTAAATGAAATCGACAGTCCTTTAGTACTCACGCAAGTTTATGCGCGTTGA
>NW_019091663.1:111527-165030 GCF_001949145.1 Acanthaster planci
CTCTGTGGTGCACCGTTCACGATGCGCCTACCTTATCCCATTTTCAATGGCCAACTTGCCTCTTGTTGTTCATACTTGCGAGCAGCAATCCCATTCGTGCAAATTGACTATGGACCCTTCCACTGAAAATAATCCTGTACCGATGGGTGGTCATAACCCATAGCTCCTACATCACTAAATATTATATAAATATGTAATTCCATATATAGTTTTTTAAGGGGGGCTTATGCTCCTGACAGGACATATTACCACACCTTGCCTATAATAGTCATTATTTATTCATTTCCATAACCATGTAATGCTTACTGCATCACACGGCAGCGCCCGAAACAGCAACGCGGCAAACCAAAGCCCTCCCAGGTAACACAGACTCACACTCATGACACCCAGTGTCCACTCAGAAACTCAGACACTCCTGGACAAAATAGTTGGAACGCCTTGTGGGAAGCGCGTTGCAAAGATCCCCCTCTCCCCCATTCAATGTTGCGTTCATTTATTGGACCGAGATTCGGCCCAACTTACCCAATGAGAAGCAACATTGACAGGGGGCGAGGGGGAGGCATGTTCCAACGAGATTTGTCCAGGATTGTAGTTAAGCAACTTAATAGGAAAGAACGGGTTACACGATGGAGGAACTTGTAGTAAATTCATTTTTCCGACAGCAGAATTCAGTAGTTTGGTTTTAGTTTTTTTAATTTTGAGGGGGAGAGTCGATTGAGCACTTGCACATATTATGAGGTTTCCAATGCAGGCTGCGATAGCAGTACTCGTTAGAAAGGATGGAATCATAATTGTTTTGTTTTTACATGCATTTTTTATTTCAATGATGACTAAATTCTCTCCATTATAACTCGTAAAGAAAATGAAAACCATGTATTTCTAGAACAGTAACCATCCCCGTTGCGTCGCCAGCTTCATCAGGCTCTATTAAAGAGGCCACAGTTTCAGCTAGGAGGGCACATCACATCAAAATATATATTTTCATGCTTCCGCTTTTTACTGATGGGGGGAAGACTCCTGCTGGGGGGACCTGGCCCCTCGTCCCCCCCCCGGCGACGGGCCTGATAAGTGGCACTTGTTTTCCCTAGATGGAGGAGGCCTAGGAAACAACGCCTACGTTCCTCAAAACAGCTCCATGAACCTTGCGCGAAACCGATATCTAGGCTTTTCAGACGTCGCCTTGACGCCTTTGAATTGTAAGGTACAAGCCACCGAGGGTCATTGTAGTTTTAGTAAGATACATTAAATTTTAAAATCAGCAACACGGGGTGTTGATCTTAAAGGTGCCGATATTGTAGGCTTATCCTTCCTGCACGTAGAGGCACAGCCCTGTACGTAATTTTATTAGGTTGGCAGAACCGTTGCTGCCCCTAGTGTCCTTTCATCATCATAAAGGGGCCACACTCTACGATCGATGGAGGAGTCTACGGAGGGCCCCGTTTGCGGGTCTATGTGCTAACCAATACTAGAATTTGCTTTGCTGCAGAGAACGAGACTTAGCAGATGGATCCAACATCAGACAAAAGATGGGCATATATATTCCACATCTTGGGAACGTTTGAGTAGATATCTGATACCCTTCTGCCTAAAAAAAGGATAATCTATTCCCAAAGTGAGGCATACATTGTTTACAGGTACGAGTGTAATCGTTCACAAATAGAATGTGCAACTTTGCTGGAGTGGTGGTTCTCTGAAGTTGACGTGTCCTTGAATTCTTACAAAATTTGTTTACTTTCTTCCTCCAGCACAAATATTTTTGAATGAAAAACGTTCTTCGGTTGGAAGCTTACTTTGTGGCAAGCTCCTCAGAACGCGATTGTGTTTCTGTGCGTGCGTCTTCGCCACACAATCTTGCTACCAGGGAAGATCCAATACGAATTTTTCGGGGGAAGGGGGAAAATTGGGGAATTTCTGTTTGTAACTTTCTGTGGCCTTTCTGAGGAGTGAGACTAAATTTGGGAGCGTCTTACACGGATTAGGAAGGAGAGCACGAGAAATGGTGCCTCAACATTGTGTTTCTCTTATTCTATTAAAATGAAACAGATGGGGTATGGCCCCCCGGATCCGCCCCTTTCATTGCCGGAGGCCATAAAAACCTGTTTTAATGATTTTCTCAGTGCTTGGGAATTTGGTCGCGAGACTTTACATTTGATTTCTCCTTTCATAAACGCCACACTATGATGCACTACAACTTTGTATTTTTAACATCAAGTTTGATACAAAATAAGGCATAATATTTGTAGTATGTTAATCTTTTGGAAAGAGTACTTGCTCTGTAAACTAAACCCATTACATAAAACATAAGCACTGATTTTTTGACAACTAACAGAATAATTCACATACTTGGGAGTTGTGTGTCAAACAGAAACTGAGGCTTGATAATGCCATCGAGGGCGGATCTAGAGCCAATTTTCTTTGGGGGGGGGTTCCCAAACTATTTTTCAGAGGCAAAAAAAAATTTGGAATTTCAGCATGCAAACTTTTATGGCCTTTCTGAGGGGTGAGTCTAAATTTGATGGCTCTTTTTTAAGGCATTTGGAAGGACAAGAAATGAAATAATCCCAGAAATACCCCCCCTCTCATTATTTTTCAAAAGCGAAACAATAATATTAGGGCCCTTTCTGGGTAGGGGAGGGCATGGCCTCACTCCCCGATCCCTAGATCTACCCTCGAATGTATCATATGGAATGGGGGCTCCCAAATGCAACATTGAAGAAAATTCAAATGTAAATAGTTTAACCGAAATTCGAGTGCCAGAGTTTTCTCAAAGAGACCACAAACATTCATTCGCAAAATAGAAATTTTGGTAACATTTCTGGATGACATCATCAAACCGGATGTTATAGTGAAAATCTCAGTTTCCGGAGACGTTAAATCCCATCGCACAGCTTAGATGTTATTATACACCAATAATGGCACCAACCAGATTGTCTATTAATAGGCATCGAAATACTATGACATATCTAAAATAGATTATCGTATTAAAAATACTGCTTTCCGTGTCCACCCTTTGAGTTGCTGATAACCCGACATGTGTTATTGAGACTTCTAAAACAACATTGAACGTACAACATCCTGTACGTTGCATTTTGTGTTTGAGTAAGTATTAGCAATCAAACATATGTCTGCATTCGTATAAATTAATGCAACATTGATTCCCTCCATTTATTTTACTTCCACCTTGCCTATTTAATATACAAAATGAAGATAGAAATGAACACATGGCTTATTCATGAGAACAAGCCTAAACGTGAAGAATGTGGGACCGTTTCCCAAATGGTATCAAAAAATATATGAGACCTCTACACCCCCCCCCTTTTGAGAGAGACAAATGAGATCAAGGAAGTAAATGCGTATCAGAGGCACTTCTTCGGACTTAGTTTGATGCATTACTACATACAAGAAAGTACCTGCAATCTTTGCAAACCAATTGCATATAAATCCAATCCAAAGATGAGCGACATTTTACAATGACTGGCAATTTCAGAACAGACACGGTCTTGCCTGATGTTACTCCACACAACATGACAATTTGGTGAATTTGAAAAATCCCTCTCTTTGAAATACTTCCAACACTAGACCCTTTTTTTAACCTTTTCGTACTGAAAATTGGTGAATTCAAATTAAAAACAATTCCTGTGTAGATTTCGAAATTTTTTTTTAAAAACCAATCATAACATCTGTTTCCCTCTCTAAAGCCGATGACATAACCATTCAAACAGGCCTAAGACATAACAACTGGTTCAGGGAAAATTCCAATGAAACAAGATCCCCTTGTGTGTCAGACAATCTTTAGAACACTTTCTGAAGGCAATGAGTTGGTTATACATTGCAGGGAATTAAATAGTACATGTATATGTAAATTAATTGACGAAAGTACAGTTTAAATATGCATCTAAACCTAACACTCATGCACTCATTAAAAATCCTGAAGTTTTATGTACAGCAAAAATATAGTTCTGCTTACAAAAATATAGCACTAATAACGAAGCACTGGTGGAATATGTCAGATTTATTCTGCATTAAAAAAAATCTCCAAAATATAACCAAATAGATCTACACATTAGACGTGTCCTAAATGAAACTTTCATTTCAAACCCTTAGAGTATGACGTATGTATATATCACAGCTGCTCTAAGTAAACAAAGTAAATGGGTTGTTTGTTTTTGCATGAGTCACATTCTAACTTCCTTGCAATTTCATTCTTACATTTTAACTTCCTTGTAATGCATTTCATTTGTTACATCTGTATATCAGCAGTGCAAAATACCAGTCATGAACTAATTCAAGCCCTTCTTCCACATAATTTAATCTCACGTCAGAAATTCAATAATGGAAGTGCCATCCAGATACCAATTTACTTTTATAGAAAAGAGTTTATTGTGAAGTACTGTAATTTTGTTCTTTTTAATACAGTCCTTGTATCTCTGTGTCTCATATAATCCCACTTTTAATCTTGTGTTTGACATTATTTTTAATAGCATTTCAGAACCTTTTAGATTTTCATGTGGATGCAAATTTCCATATTCTTGAGAAAAAGTGTGATGTCATATTAGGAGGAAACCTCAATGTTGCAATCAGTGTGAAGCCTTTGCTAGAAAATTGAATATGTTGTTGTATGGCATTTTATGGGTTTTATTGGTGATTTGTGTCCCTAAACTAATTTCACTCTCCATGGTTTCTACAATTACACATGTATTAAAAATAGGTTTTTATTGAAAACTTAATTCAAGTCATCAGTCTGTCTATAAAACTTTGAGAAACATACAGAAAATCTTGTGAAATACATTTCACTCGGATGGGCATGTCAAGCCCGACTAATGTTTATAAACTGCAAAGTTCAGATCATTCAAACTAGTATGAAGTTCACAGAGGGTGAATTGTTTTTTCAAAAACTGTAGAAAAAGGATAAAAAATCCTAAAAACACTGATTGTTGTCCAGACGTTAATGAATGCTGAGGGATCAATCTAAGGGACTGTCTGTACGTAGTTGCCAGGGAACATACCTTTCACGCCATTCAGAATGCCCTCGTACCAACCATTGGGGTTCTTGTTAAGAACGTAGATGATATCGTCTTCTTGGAAAGTCAGCTCGTCATCCAGGTTCTTCTCATAGCCATAAATGGCAATGACTGAGGTAAAGAAAAGATGCAAAGAACTTGGTGTTAAAAAGAATTGTTACCTTTCGCTCCCTTAAAAGAATTCTTATAAAAAAAAAAAAAATGTACTTCACATTTTTTCTAAAATGAAAATGATTTTGTAAGACCTATTTTGTATGCAGTGTTCTGTTCTACAGAATATGGGTCGATGGAGCTCATTCCTGCGTAAGTCATTTCTGATCTTGTTCTTAGTATCTGTGCTGCATATTGTTAACTGCTGAATGGAGCGGTACCAGAAGACTGTTTTAGCATTTTTGTGGGTTCCATGCTGCCTTCTTTTAAAATCTTACATAAAACTCTTAAGGTATGTTTTCATCAGAAATTTCAATTCATTCATCAGAGAAGACAGGTAATGATTTGTCAGGAAATCTCATTGTTTCTTCACTGATGCCCCTAAGTTCAAACATGAAAACGATACTTTGCTTTCATTTTCAATATGGCCGAATCAAGAATAACATTCATTTAACATGGGGATATACATGTAAGTTTCACTGAATAAAAGGGAACACCACTATTAACCAAGATGTTTTAGGGGTGCAAGGAGATTGGGTTTTGTTCCATACCTGCTAACCTAAGTTGAGAGTTTGTTATTAACAATGAAGCAATCTTAGATGTGACAGGTGAGCTAGAATATTTTGACTATGCTAACAAACATTAAGTTAAAGAAAAAACGGCCCCAAACAACAAAATAAACACGACGTGTTTTGTTACGTCACCTTTTTCAATGTAGTCAGCTGGAGCTGACTGGTCCGTATCACCAGCCTGGACAAACTCTGGTGGGGGAGGCATCTCCTCATCAGTGATGCCCATGTTGGCCGGGTAAGGGGTGTCATCCATTGGTGGGGGAGGTGGCACAGAAGCTCCTGTTATCGAGAAGGGAAAAAAATCAGTCATGCGTGATCCCAGCACTGCCTTGCTGATTTCAAAATGAAAGAACGAAAAATGGACTGACAGTATGGAGTACACCTAAGGAAAGGTTTTAAAGTAAACAAGCAACTCACCCCCCCCCCAAAAAAAACTTTGTGATTTCTAAAATGCCATGTACATCTTGATCCAACCATTTTGGGTTGGTCAACAACACCAATTAGCCCTGTCCTCTCAGGTACCATTTGCTCCAAGGTGGAGACATGGACACTCATGCAACCCCACTCAGTACTGCCAAACAGGATTTGAATTCCCACCCCTACTCAGTAAAATGTGACTACATGAATATCCCCCACAAGAGACCGCTCTCGAAACTGAGAACTGACATTTCAAGTAACTGTATCATCCCTCAAAGGATTATTAGCGTACATCTCAAAGTGATGACAACCTTGGCAGTGAATCCAGCAGGGGCTCCTCCCCCAATTTTAAATTTTTTTTAAAATACCGATACGTTTTCCTTTTCCACAATTTTTTCTTTTTGCTTTCAAACCGTTAATCAATATTCAACAAACCTGAAATTGTTGACAAAAATAAACCGTGCTCGTACATGTATGTTTGGGTTCACCTCCATTTCATGTGCACCCCCTTTACAAATGTCAGGCACTTCCCTCCCCCGATTTGTAAATGCTAGATTCCCCACTGAGAGTCGTGAGCTAACCACCCAATGAGTCAACTGAGATCTGTTCAGTACCTTCATTTGGAGGCATAACCATGTCAGGAGGGGGTGGTGGGGGCATCATCATCATAGCAGCCACACCCCCCACTGTCGCCTTTTCCTGACCGGCAACTTTAGGCCCCGGGGGTGGTTTGGGAAATGAGGGCGGTGGAGCCATCACGGGAGGAGTGAGGGCAGAGTCTGGAGCTTCAGGCATGGGGGGAAGGGGAAAAGTGGCTTCTGGTGGAGGAGGTGGGTGGGGTATGTCGGGTCCGGCTGGAGGGGGTGGAGGTGGTGAGGGAGTGCCCCCCTGGGGGCCAGCTTTGGGCGATCGGTACTGCCGCACGGACTTGGGGGAGCCCATGGGGGTCTTGCGCACTGTGGCGTACAGGTCGCACTCCGAGGGGGAATTGGGTGGCCGGGCATCTGGGTTGAAGATTGGGAAGTTGTCTACCGCTGGGCTGCTGGGGCTGACGAGTGACTCCTTGCGCTTCTGGGCCCCCGGCGCCTTGGAGGGGTCGGTGATCTTTAAGCCATGGCCAATGTTGTCTAGCGTGCCAAAGTCGATGGGCACCGACTTGTACTTGATGGGTTTCTCTGGGTTGGCCGGAGCGACGATCTTGTGGGTGCGGATGCAATTCTTATTTTTGGTCAGGACTCCAATTTCTCGGCGTGACACCTTTTCTTTGTGTGCGCTCACACTCTGGATAAATATTGACAGAACACTTTACAGAATTCTCCTTCAAGCAATTTCCAATTTGGGTAAAGGTAAATAAAACTTGTTATCAATATTACTTCTACAGAAATGTACACATTGATAAAGGTGATTAAAATCCGAGTTTAAGTAGGTGAAGTCATCCAAAACTTGCTACTAAATTATTCCTGAAATGACTTGCTGGACTGTATCTAGTAACAGTGGTGTACTTATTGGAAACACATGAAAACTAATAAAACTTGGCAGGTGAATGAATGCCACTTAGCTATGCTAATAAGTTGGCTGTACCCTGGCAAGGTGATTGGTGCTCATCTCCATGTCTGCCAGTTGCACCCCTTGCAAATCCAGCATCTGCAGAATGCTGGTGGCTAGCATGTTGATCTGATAGGCCACGCTGGCCAGGGCCTGTGTGGCATACTGTCTTGTCTCGGCTAAAGCATCCTTCTTATTTTCAGCCTGTTCGTGGGATACAAGAAAACCTCTCTTAAAAAATGAAACAATTTACAGATTTTGATTGGGACAATGCAATGCTTTGCTGGGATAGCCATCCAGATCCCAGACCATCCTTTCCCATATCTAACTTAGGCCTACCTAAAAAAAAAAAGTTCACCAAAATATGAATAAAAATTTAAAACAAATACCACGACTTCAATAATAAAACAAGCTCAACAAAATTGTTGAAACTCATGACATGTCATGAAACTGATATCTCATTAACTGGGTTAAGAATTCCACTGTAAGACAAGTTCATTTGAGAATTAATGAGGGTTTTGTGAACATGCACGCTGAGTGGGTTTACCCGTATACCGATTCGCACTCTCACCTTCACATAATTTTCTTCACAATGCGATGCAACATTGACCAAGTTGGCACAACTTTCCTTCAGTTTTCCCCGTCCTGCTGGGATCTCAGTTTCAAAGAGTTCTGCGAGCTTTGCCATTTTTCAAACATTTCCCGGGGAACGAATGATCTAACCCTCAACCGCAATCAAATGATTGAGTATTTGATATTTCCGGGTTCGCTTGGCTCAGCGCCCTTGGTTTGGCTTCATACGTAGCTCTCATAGAGTTGGATATAATAATGAGTAGCTCTACGCTTGGCTGGATGCCACTGACTTCCGGGTTGAGCGGCTGGTTCAACATTGACGTCTGAGGGCGCCGGCGGGGAAGAAAACTTGGCTCTAATCGGCGAATTCCAGCCTTGGATTAATTTACTGGACAGGGCGCCCGGGGTGTACACATTTGGGCACCAGAAGCTGATCATAGGCTGCACCTATTGGGGGAGCACCTGTACGGGCATGGACCTCCAAGGTTTCCCCTGTACTTACGGGGAATCAAAAAAATGCAGAGAATACGAAGCAGAAATCAAATTGCAACCGATAAATTATGCTAACTTCGAAAAAAAAAATCGAGTACCGTTATTCCTCCTTCATGCTTTGACTGTTGGAAATATAAACGCCTTTATCTCCTCACTGTGCAGTGTATCGTTTCATTTTTCCCAGTAAATCATCAGAAATTATAAGGTTGGTGGTGCTGCTGGTAAATGAGGTAGAAACGCCACTTGGCCTTTTGCCGCGAAATTCTAATTGCTAAACTCTAAGCGAGATTATATTTCGTGCATAGAAAGCCACATTTCTGCTGAAAAAGGAACTTCCTGTGAATTTGAATTTGTTGATCTTTATCTTCGGTATCCTGAATCTGTTCGGTCTACATATTCTGGCACAAGCCAATGCAGTACAAGGTTCATCACAAAATCATAGTCCAAAAAAAAATTTTTAAGAAGAGGGACCGATTAATAACAAATGGCCATTTCCCCAACTTCCATGGCTTACGCAGGTTCAAGGCTTCGCTTCAACTCCCCTTAATTTCTCATTTCCTGCTGCAGAAACATTTCCGCCTGGAAGGTGTGAAACAAAGCCTTTTTTCAGCAAATGGGGAGGGGGCGTGACAATCTGCTGGGACAAAGCCAAACCAAACCACTACACACTATCTCCCATTCCGTTTTGCAATAAATGTTTGATCTGACTTCATGAAACAGGGCAGCGCTCATTTTGGGGTGGGATGGAATGTGGTCGTCAGGGGAAAGCACTCATCCGGGTGCGGATCTAAGGCCGATTTTTTTTTGGGGGGGGCACTAGACCCTTCACACGTGACGGCATCTTTTCACTCTCGGTGCTGCTCTTTAACTTTGGAGTAAAAAAAATTGCTTTCTCAGGGGCTAGACAAAAGTTGGGGGAGGGGGTCAAATCCCCCCCCCTAGAACCGCACCTGCACTTATCACTGCACACTGACAAACCATCAACGATGGAAAGTGGGAGGGTTCCATTCCGGGGAATTTTCAAACAACTCGGCGACTTCGTCCCCTTTCTCCTTTTTTTTCATATCTTGCTCCCCCTAGTTCTAAAGGTGTAAACTTCCTTAGCCCCCCTCTCGTGATACCCGCGTTCAGAAAATTCCCCTTGATTCCATACAGCTGTTATTCCACGACCCTGGGCATGCATCAAGAAACAGATGAATACATTATCTGAACATTACCGCTTCTTTTAATAACCAATTTTTCATTTCATTCCTGATTTTAAGCTGCAGTTAACAACAGTGGAGTACATAAGGCCCTTCATATATATATCATTATCATGCATGCATAATTATACAGAACCATATGCACGCACAACAAAGTCAATCCGGGATAAATTGATAGACACACCTGGAATATAATGTGAAATATAATGTTTGGTGAAAAGTGTGCAAAATATCTCGATTTTCATTTTTAAGACCATTCCATTCAATTTAATCTCAACTTCATGAGAAATTTGATGACATTTTATGTATTGAAACCATTGTAGTGCCAAGTCGGGTCACAAGTCAACTGCCGAAATAGATTAACAACTGAATACTTTAATCATAGTCCGTGCGAGAATTTCAGACTCTTAAGGGCCAGTGCAATGTAATTTTTAAGAACAGTTCTTAATGCATGCTCTGTGTCCCATTCAATCTGATTTGAAGGGCAATTTTCTGCCTTTGATTTATACATGTATACTAATGAAAATTTGCATATTTATCAGCTAGGTGTGATGTCATCCAAGGTAGACGCATCAGTGTTTCTGCCGCTATGCCTGAATTTTGGATATCTTGCTGTCTTAAATTTTGTTTGCTTGGGTGATTTACTGTTGTTTCTGTTTATGGCAGTTAGCCTAGTGAGCAAAGCTTTCTCCCAAACATTTTCAAGGAGCAAATTTTCGGTTCACAAGTTTAAAAGAAATCCCCCCAAATGAGGTAATGACATCCAAAGCTGTATACTGAGCCAGAAGTGCGAGCTTCAGATTTTGGAAACAAAAAGGCGATTCATTATGTGTACCATACACCACATGGCTATTGTATGTACATGTATATGCCAACAGTCCATGCACATACACCTGCCTGTTGGTTTCCAATAGTGGTGACACTTATGTCACAAATCTCTCAGTACCTGTACATGGCTCTGACGCCATCAAAGTAACAGTGCGCTCACTTGTCAGAAAAAAACATGAAGCAATTTGTAAATGTTTTCAAAAATGCACTTTTTAGGGAGAGTTACCAAAGTTGAGGACTCCGTTAGAACTCTGGATTGAGGTTTGAGATAATCAGGTTGCAGAGAAGAACGTATGCAATGGAGGGAACATTGCAACAGAAGCGTAATGTTCGTTTGAAGCCTTTCCCATGTTGGGAAATCACCTATTAACGGATACAATACAATACTGAATGCCCCCCCAACCCAAATTAAGGTTTTCATTGCCATGCGAGTAGTTTGATATCAATATACAAAGTAAATTGTGCATGCATGTGAAAAAAAATTATTCCATATTTCATCAGCCCATATCACACAACAGGGTACCATTAGTCTTTGTTAATGCAATGAAAATAAACCTCAGTACAATTTTGGAACAGCACTCCATGAAATACCAGATTCGGACAGACATACAATATTCAATGTACATGTAGTCATTTTAGGATAATTCTTTTATCTACAAAATATTACCAGCAAGCGCAAAAAGTGAAACAGATATTTCAACTGCTCAGCCCAACTGCCTCATCTGAAATGTTTCCCTTTTGTCTTTTATGACACTGACCCCCAATTTCCCAGGATAAAAGACACAAAAATCTGGCATGCACGTTTGAGTCTAAAGCGGTTCAAATGCAGCTTAAACCCAAACGTGGTTTGTGTCAGACACACCACAGATATTACATACCAAATAAACAGTGTCTGGCTTTGCATGTGGCAGCCATATTGTAGGTTTTAATTTCTTATTTCAATTTTAAATGCACACAGGGTCTACTCATATGTTTCCCGGTGGAGCAAAGCACGCACATGTACATGTATCTCCAAGATGGCTGCCACGCAAAGCATCCATAACAACCCATAAAACCGAGTCATAATTTTAAGGAGTATCTGAAGCACACGTTCACATAAGTAGACGGTTAGGTTTGACACTGTACAACTACGTTCTGATGCAGAATAAACTCTACCCTGATGTGTAATCTTCTTAAGATGGAAGGAATGAGGAGCCACCTGTTTGTCTCTTCCTTGGCCGAATAGATGAAGTTCCTATGGAACTACCTCAACATAGTTGCCAGGAAAGAGTCCTGTGATGCCATGGAGCACACCCTCAAACCACCCATCGGGGTTCTTTTTCAGCACGTAGATGATGTCGTCTTCTTGGAAAGTCAGCTCGTCATCTCGTGTCGCCTGGTACTCGTAGATGGCGATCACTGAGATGACAAACAGCAGAAAACGGGGGAGGTTGAAAAAGTTAGTGAAACACTTGCTCATCTGATCCAATCAATTTCTGTTTTACCTGTTGAATTAAGCTTCAAGGAAGACAGTAGTGTTCTTGGCTTTGAGTCAGGACAAATATTCACATGCGGCTAATGAGTGGAAAATCTTGTGCAGCAAAATTTATGTGCTGAGCCAGAATCTGCCAGGAACCAAACATCAGTAACAGACGATACCACATGAGAATTTTTGCTGGTAACCCTGTTTCATTCAGCACATTATCCTCTACACTTAGCTAAGTTCCCCGCTACGAAAATCTCTAAAATTGGCCCCTGAAGAATGTAGTTTCATATTCTACGAAAATATGGAAAAAAGCAGGAGGAAACAATGAAAACTGGTGACCACATTCATTGTTTATGAATGAAAAGAGTAGTGTGGTACTTTTCTGTGGTATCTCGTTTTAGATTGACACCAAAACTCCTGACCTGTTCACAGACAGACTCTGGTTTTGTCAGTGGCTCACCTTTCTCCATATAATCTGTCGGCGCTGACTGGTCCATGTCACCGGCCTGGACAAACTCTGGTGGGGGAGGCATCTCCTCATCAGTGATGCCCATGTTGGCCGGGTAAGGGGTGTTGTCCATGGGCGGGGGAGGGGGCAAGGATGACACTGTATGAACAGAGAGGGAGAATCAATAGCTTGAATATTGATCACTGAGAAGCTCTTTGGTCTGGTCTCCTTGAACCTAAATCCTTCCATCTTAAACCCCAACCCTCAAAGACCCTTCAAAATCCACCAGGTTTTTGAGGGACTTTCTGGATTAAGGAAGGTCCAAGCCCGGCCATAATCACAGACAGGGATAACAGAGAATTTACTGACTTGCCCAAGACTTCAAAATGTAGCCAGCTGCTGGATTCGAACCCCCGACCTCATGATCGAGAGCTACAAATCCCTAGGCCACATGTTCACTTCACACGGGCTTGATACCCCTTAAAAAGTGCAAGTCAAAGGAAATGTTACCTTGAAGGTTGATTTTGGAGGAGTATGGAAAGTTCAAACTTCCAAAGAGTGAATGACTTTGGAATTTGGGTTATTGTGGCTGCTGTTTCTGTTGAATATGCAATTTTAACAAATGCTTTTTTTTTTAGAAATTGCCTTTCACCATCTGCAACAAATGCCAAGCACCATGCGTACCAAAGGAAAACTTTTTTTTTTCGAGTTTGCTATACGATTGTAGCATTTTAGGATGCTACAATTTGAAGTTCAATTCAAACTTGACATTAAAGGTGCAACACAAAGCTCTATAGTCAAAAATATTTCCCAAAGATGAACATATATGTCTAAATTGTCTCAAACTGGATAGCTCAGGAATGTTTAAACCTTTACGAAAACGTGCATTTCAAGTGTAGGGGCCTGGAATAGGTACACATTGTTTACCTCAAGAACATGCCCCCCCATTTTTCATGTTTGTGCTTGCTGCTAGTACAGTGGAAATAATCCTACAACTGTTCAGTGTAGAAGTGGTGATGGACATGAAACGGCTAAGAGAGGAAGTAGCACGGTGTTATGTAATGCTTCCTAGAAGGCAGTGTGGTCACATGTGGGCCACGTGAGGAGTCTTTGTTCTGAGTCACTCTGACTCCATGCTTTGTGGAAATAACATCGACCCCAACACATGTCTTACAAGTGCCTGCCTTATAAGACTTAAAGGTTTTCATGGTGAAAGAAACTACATGTAGATTTATAGTAAGGATTGCGGTAACACCATGTATTTATCTCTTCTTTGAGTATGTGTGGTTCTGAGAAGAACCGGGGAAATGCCTGCCTGTTTCCTTCTTTTACAGTTTGGAGTCACAATTTTAATGTGCACCCTCACGGTGACTTGTACCGGTCACCTTGGGTGTAACACATGTATGAACATGTACATGAATTTATAGGGCTAAGGGGTGCATTTCATGACCTACAGTACCAATGTTGCCAGCATTTGAGAATGTCTTTATGCCATAAGTGCACAAGAGAATGTTGTCGATGATGTGAAAGCAGGTTGCATGAACTTACACTCCATTGTTGCATCTGGCGGGGGCGGTGGGGGCATGATACCTGGCAACTCCATCATGTCTGGAGGAGGCGGCGGTGGCATCATCATCATGCCACCCCCATCCCCACCAGGTCCGCCCCTCCTTGGGCCCAAGTCGGCAGCAGGGATTGTGGGTGGCGGCGGTGCCATGGGGGGAGGAGCCATTATGGGAGGTGGGGCCATGGGCGGCACCGACATACGATGTCCCTGGTTGGGTGCCTCTGTTTCCGGGGGTGGGGCAGGTGGTGCGGGAGGAGCCCCCATTGGAGCCATGCCGATTTGACTGGGAGGAGGCGGGGCTTGGCCAAATGCCAATGAAGGGGGCCGCTGCTGCTGCTGCCGGCCCAGCTGAGGTGAGCCCTGGGCAACACCTTGCTCCCTGCCAATGACAGAGTAAGTGCTCGGTGCAACAGGCGCGTTGGGGGGCACTGAGGGCCGTCGGCTGGTCCTGCCCCAGGACCCGAACTTGGCACCAGGCATGGGCTGGTAGATGGGGAAGTTATTGTCCTGGCTGCTCATAGTACTAGTGCTGCTGCTGATGGAGTCTGTGCGCTGCTTGCCTATGTCCTGGGTGCGGCTGGCCTTGGGTGCATTGCTGAGCTTCATGCCATGGCCTGTGTCATCTAGGACGTTGTAGTCAATTGGCGTGGATTTATACTTCATGGGTTTCTCCGGGTTGGCCGGCGCAATGATCTTGTGAGTGCGGGGACAATTCTTATTGGTCGTTAGTACACCAATTTCTCGTCGGGCAACTTTTTCTTTGTGGATGCTCACATTCTTGTTGAAAAACCGAAAAAAGGAAACAACACAAAACAGAGTAAAAAAATTATCTTCTTGGTTCAATCGAGAACATAAAATAAATTTGCTTACAAACAATCGGCTAACAAATCTGTTCATGATTTCAAAACCTAACTCCCTTGGCACTGATGCCAGGATCTTTCCTGAAGTTTCTAAATTTAATGTATTTCCACTGCGCAGGAAACCACTTGTACATTCTGTGTACTTTGACTTCCATGGGGCACCAAGTAAAGTTGAAGTAACAGGTGACTGGGCTCGAATCCTGCAATATCTTGCAACATGCCTCGGTGGAAACTGAAGCCTCTGACAGGGTTTAGGGCAACTCAAGTACGACACAGTGTGTATTTTGTTGATACATGAACTGATACCAAGTTCCAAATATGATATGAACAATGTTTGCTGAACTCACTCAAGAGTTGTCCATGCACTTTCCATACGCATTGGATAAATTTTTCTAAATTGAAAATGCTACATTTGATACATTTATTCTTAATTCATTTGACACTTTATATTGAGACATCCAATAATTTAATTCATTCCCAACTACTTGTAAGTTCTTTCCTTTTTTAGAATACCTTCTAATTCTTAGTTTGCTTTCATCTGTAAACATCTACTCAAAAAAGGTCGAGGACCACTTTTGTCTTAACTTGGAATTTCAGGATGTGCAATGATGCAAGAGACATTATGCAACAACTGAAACCAACCACATGTGAAATTACAGTGTGTTTGAGGTCATTCAAGACAGTTGTATTGGGGTATTTTCAGCAGTAAAATATTTCATCTACAAAAGTATACACCAAATAAAAATTGGTCCTTAACTTTTTTGATAAGTATATTTCGTCAGCATGGGCCAGTACAAGGCTACAGACACACTCCTTGTAACTCAAAATGGAATTCACCTACCCTAGCTATGTGGTTGATGCTTGACTCCATGTCTGCCAGTTGCACCCCTTGCAAATCCAGCATCTGCAGCATGCTGGTGGCCAGCGTGTTGATCTGATAGGCCACGCTGGCCAAGGCCTGCGTGGCATACTGTCTTGTCTCGGCCAGGGCATTAGTCTTGTTGGCAGCCTGCCAGAAAAGAAACGAAAACATCCAGGTGTGAAGACTTATGAATAAAAATGAGGAAAAGATGTAGGTTTGTTCAATTTTGTTGGCACCAGTCTTTCTGCCTGCGTACGCGAGTTAACACTAACCCCCCAAGGGTTGCTGGCCCTAACCTTCCCCATTCACACAAAGTTAAACATGGGACTTTGTGCACAGAGGCTGTTGGACTTTGTTTTTCTGAGGTATGCTAAACCCAATGCAAAAGCCAGCTGTCTTGGCCTACCAGACCTATCCCCACAGAATTAAACACTTTACGACTGTTTAATTTTGTGTGGTTGGGGAAGGTTAGGGTTAATACATACAGGTAATAGCAGATTGTTGAGCATATTTTAAACACTTCATCCCTGATGATGTGCAAACATGAAAGGATTCCAAGTGTCATAACATGGAGGGTGTTTAAACACACATCCTAGGAAATTTCACTTGAGTGATTTGAGTAAATACACACACTGAGTTTATACACACACGGCGGGTCAAAACTAGTTCATGGAGGTTGAGTGGGCTCGGAGCCCTCCAGCAGCCATAGGCCATGGCCAATTGCTGTAGTAAAGTTCTGAAGGTTTTTTAAAAAGTGATGATATGGTGAGAAATGTCAAACAAATATTTAATAAATGACAACAAAGGTTCGGTATTTGTATTGTCCAACTTTGCTATGGACTGTGGGTGTGATGTCGTTTTAAAAAGACAGCATTTTTAGCTTACAATAATAACATGTCCAGGACAAGTTTATTACAGAGTAATACCCAAAGGCAAGCGGTAAACCGGTCATGCCAATGGCATTGGCAGGCCATGAAGAAGTGTAAAGTTGTGAGTGTGAAGCAGTGTAAAGCCACATGAAGTTGAACGGACATCTTCGTCTGATGTGTTCATGCATGTGATGTAGTTTACATAAAGTGCTCAAAATGGGTACGTGTACATGTATGTATATACATGAACATGCAGTACCAACTGCCATGACCAGGTCCCTCATGTTTCCTACTGCTCTGCCAGTTCTTCCTCTGCACGTGCTCAATTTGTAGTTTAAGGTTTTGGAATTTGGCAGGCTGCCATCTTTGTTTCCTGCAAACACCCGGAAGCGATCTCAAAATAAGAGATGAATTGTCTTATTTTGAGACTGAGAAAGCCATCAAAAGATTTGACAAATGTAGAACTCACTGTACAACACGTCCTGAAAACATGCAACAACTGTTCCATACAAAGTAGTGCCTGAACAGTCATGACAGTAATGAAAAAACCCACAAAAAACAGGGACAGTTCATGATAAAAAAGAAAAAATACACCACCAAAGTTAAAACATTGCGAATGAATTCAAGTACACGTTAAGCACAGCACCTCTCACAGACCACTGCCTGACATGAAAGGTAAACAGTAAGGGTTGAGTACAATCGCTCGATCTTCAATTGGTCAATCTTGCCGTATCTATGTACAATCTGTCTATTTCACTTTCAGATGACTGCATTTTGCCTCTAATTCACGGACGTGAAAAAGTTAAACTGTCAAAAACAGGAAGGTTTATTAGCAAAGAGATTTCGAAAAGGCATGACAGGATTACAGGTCATACTGACTGACGGATTCTACCCAACAGAAGAATCTTACATGATCATGCTGTCATTGGCTGAATGTGGTGCAGTGACATGCCTGAGTCTGCAGCATTCTTCCCCCCCCCAAAAAAAAACCCCAAACAGGCCACTTGCCATGCTTGTGTATTAACAATCCATTTAGAAGTTTTTCACATGACGTGCAAAGGCACATCAGGAAGCCTACAAATGTACCCTGTCCATGGTGGCTTCATGGGAAAACGTATACAGATGCTGCTTGACACCTTGTGCACAAACCTTACACGACTGGTCTGAAAAATTCCAAGTGTTTCCTAAGTACATGACTTATTTTATTTTTGACTATATTTTTCCTCCGAAATTGAACTTCTGGACATGTTTTTGTTTTCAGACAGCTAGGCCTAATACTGTCATGACTGTAGGTCACTGTACGGAATAATTAACGCCGTCTGTATATGCATGGATCTCTTTCTGGCGCGTACATTTTCGAACTGTGTATTTCTATTGGCAAATTCATGTACATAAGATAAGACTGTTTGAAAGTGACTTCAAAGGGTGTGCACATTTCAACGTACATCCGTGTAAATTGAATGCTGACCTTGCTGACTGTGTTAAATTATCATGTGACTGAAAATCCGCAATCATGCCTATAGGCTTATTTTCATTTCTGGTGATGAGTGGGTCCAAATTGGAGCATGCGCACTAAATACTTAATGGAGCTAAATACACGTAAGCCTAGGCCTGTACGTTTGTAACTTTGTGTACGTAGGCTACATGTACACGTAATCAAACCTACAGTACAAAAACACTGATTCAAGTTCATTAGATGACTAACGTTAACATGACTAACCACCAGACCACGGGAACTGGGCATTATCAAAACACTTGCCTTTAAATAGTTATCCTCACAGTATGACGCCACATCCAACAAATTTGCATGGCTATCCTGCAATTCCTTTCGTCCCCCAGGAATTTCACTGTCAAAAAGCTCCGCTAACCTGGACATTTCGATTGCAAAAAAGGGAACTAACGACACGCCAATCCCAGCGCCACTTCCGCATAATATGAACCTTTCGCTGGTAGCACGTCGCGACTTCGGGTGTTTCATGCACGAAAATGTGTAGTAGCACTGGACGACGGATACCACGTAAGTTCTACGTATCTTAGCCTCTTTACAGGGCGTCGGAGACGCTACTATTATTACATCAAAGCCCATACTAATTACTATTGCTACAAAACTGGTCTGCCGATTTTCATTTTTCTAGATGCTTGTTATTTTGTTCGTTTGTTTTTATTCGAGACTGTGTCAAACCAGGGTATATGAGGACGGGTGGTTGCCTATTCCTAGGCCCTTTTCTGTTCGCTGCACGATGACGACGCTTCATGGTATTAGGAAATGGTAGGTGGAAGCATGATATGGCGGAAGGGGGACAAAACCAGTTGGCTCTGCCCCCCCCCCCCCACGACACTATTCTACTTTGAAAGAGCCTGCCAGCTCATTCAAGTTATATGTAATCATGCAGTGTGATTTTTATGTATTGTATGTAGCCTTGAAGTTTACCATTTATGACTTTGTTGGTTTGTTTCCACCCCTTTGTACCTGTATACCGTACACACAAAGTATAGCCTACGGCTACATTGGCGTCTAGTACATGTTGTCCCATCATGCCATGTGTGTACGTGAACAGTATGTGAATTCGGGGAGAGGAACTTCATTCAAGGGAGGATGTTGTACTAGTTCGAGGTTTTCGTTGTGTTTTGTTCACTGTAATTATCGCCAGAGGCACTCGAAATTACAATGAACCAAAGTATTATGCTGTCCTCAGTAATGTGACCTACAAAATGAAAGAAAAAGTTCTATAGTTGAAAGTATTATGTAATTAACAAGTAAGTGATACATACACGTTCAGATCATATATACTAAAAACATGCATTTGAAAACCAAAAATATTTGGCAGAACGGAAAGTGCATTTCTACTTCTATGGTCGTACTTTGCAAAGTTCCCACAGTGGGATATCACACCACTATGCGGATAAGACCAATCATCATGATTAAGACTACAACAGTCTGGGTATCGCGTAGATAGGTTCGTATTTCCGTTTCCCCCAAACCAGTGATAACAGTTTTTTTTCAACTCACTACACCATGCAGAAAATGTCGATGACCTTAAAAATGCGTTTCTGTGAGTGACAGCGGCTGGATTTTGTTCTGTTTGGCCTATCATACAGTGTGGCGAACTTGTCCGGAAGTTAATTACGGCAACCATTTGCTACAGTGCTTTTCATCAGAGGCGTCTTTGCATAATATACATATGTATGTAGAGTATATCCGACAAGTGTTGTGACTACCAAGTGCACCATACTGTGACATTTGTGCATTCTGACTCGTCACTTCGATCTATAGGTCAATTTCGTTGTATTTTTTCTGAACTGTTTGCCAGTTGCCTCCCATAGTGCATTGTGTGAAGAGACGTAGGCGTATATGTACGCTACTTGTATATATCAATACTGATTTTGGCAACCTTTGCTTTGGAAATTCCCCACTCTCCACAGTATACCAGTTCCAACCCCTGACTTGGATCGTGGTTTGGAGAGTTGATTATCAAGTCGAGGATTTGGAATCGGATATTGCGTGAGTTTAATTTGCAAGTTCAATCGTAATGCGTAATAATAGCCATCAGGTGATTCTCTGGTTTTGTTTTTAGTCATAGAAATGGACTGCAGTCTTCCAACAAAAAAAAACATCCGAAAACTAATGCGCGTAATGTATTGGTTCGCATTCCAGTGCACATGTACAAGGAAATAAGTTTCACGTAGGAACGACACACCCGGATCACATAACCATCTATATATATACATGCAGAGAACTGCCGCGCTGGAATAGCTGCGACCCAACAAGCCTGCCTTGATGCAATTAGCAAAACCGTGAGCGCGTAGCCAAATTGAATTCCACTGACAAGCCGTTGTCATTTCTTGTCAAATGTTCTTTTTGTCCACCGTAGGACCTGAAGTACACGTCGACTCCAACTTGATCATGAAGATCTTCGTTGGGATTTGTTACCTTCTGCTGGTAACAGCAACTCCACAGTGCAATGGGACGGTTTCTCCTGGTTCTTCGTACGACGGCTCACTGGTTATCGGTGCCTTCAACATCCAAACGTTTGGAGTCACCAAAGTTGGCAGACCTCATGTAGTTGAGATGTTGGTCAAGGTTAGTACATAAACTAACTGAAAATTATACTTCCGGCCTAATGCATGCTGTTCAACATTGTGTGCGGTATCATTAGGAGGAAATAATGAACTCAATTCCTCTGCATAATATAATTGCTTGGTCTTCTTTAGTAAATGCTGCATCACTGTCAACGTCTGAATGCGTATCTTGAACTGGAAGGGTTAACTCGGAGGAATGATTGCTTATTTTATATCCATTCACAGATTTTGAAGCGTTACGATCTTGTTTTGATACAAGAAATAAGAGACTCTTCCGGCACTGCAATTCAAACACTGCTAGAGAATCTTAACTCGTAAGTGTGTCATGCTGTAAGCCTGGTGATATTCCTAGACGTTAGAGTTTCTCAAAATGGTTGGAAAACCCTTGAGATATTATCAAGAATCATAAATGGTTCGTCTATTAATCTATTAGGGGCCTACATCAAATCTTGTAGCGTGATGCAAACATTTTGCAAACAAACTGTTTAAACCAATTTGTAGCACTAGAACTGATTTACCATTTATTCTTTCGGATTTCTTGTGAATGTTCCATACAATTATGAACAACTGTTACATTTTATTTACAGCGTAAATGTTCTCGGACTACAACTCTTATTAAATCATCAACGGACGCCATGGGCCCGGCTCCAGCTAAATTAAATTGGAACAAAATCAACTGCTTATCATCAACTAAAAATTCTTGGATTTCAGGAACGTCACAGGGGAGGGCATTTATACGATGGCTTTGAGCAGGCGCATTGGACGCACATCGTACAAAGAGCAGTATGCCTACTTTTATAAGTAAGATTGGGAACTTTTTATTCCATCTTGCCTAGGGGAATGGGTGTCTCTTCGTTATCTTAAAGCCAATTTTGATGATACGTGCATTTTTTATTATATCTGTAACAAGCCAGAGGCCTTTGAAACTAAACTGAGTCATGGTTCTGCAAACCATCTGGAGAGAAAAAGGGTAAACACTAAACATAAAAGGAAATTATGGGAAGGCTTATGCATGTATTGACAATTTTGAGGCGCCCCTAAAAACCAATCCACCTGTGAACCGGCCAGCTTGGACTCCAACCGAGTAGAAAGGCCACGAAAGTTCAACCACCCAGCGCAGATCAACCTGACTACAAATAGTTAGACAGATTATAAGCGGCAGGGACGGATCCAGAATTTTTCCGGGTGGGTTGAGGCCGGGGCTTTAATATGTTTCATTTTTGTGGACAAGCAGAAATGACGATGAAACATTATATATGCCATGCATTGTTTACAATGGTATTGGTGCACTTACTTTAGCTGTTTTAATACTTTCTCATTCTCACCACCTTTTCCGCTTTTTGGGGGGTCTCAAAAGGGGGAGGGGAGGAGGTTGGACTCCCTAACACCTTGGGGTCCACACCTGAGCAGGGTGCCACAACCATCACTTTTAGACCCCCCATGAACGCACATAATGCACCGACTCCCCGCGATTTTAGAAACTTTTTTTGTTGCATGTCACAATAGTGACAACAGATACAGTACATGTTCGTTTTATCAATGAATGTTGACTGCTTGATTCCAAGGCCAAGTCGACTGACGTTGCTTTGGAGCTACGTCTACGATGACACAAGCGGGGATGTCTTTGAGCGTGAACCCTTCGTTGCTTATTTCGAGTCGCCTACTACTGGTAAGAGGCTCAGAAAGAATCGAGTGAGCAAAAAAAAGTTCGGTTTTCGAGCCCTCGAATTCGATGTGTTTACTGGCTCAGATTGGCTCAAATTCTTGAACTCCAGTGCTTGGTGCGCCTAACTCTTCGAATACAGGGTTTTTGGCTGTTTGAGGGTCCATTTTACAGACGAACGATAACGGAATGCTTGATGTAAAATAATATGCCAGGCTTTTTTTTTCATTTTCACACCAGGCGGAAACCCACTTGGTTTGCAACTCATTATGTTACATGTTACTAGCTTTTCACATTAACCCTAACAGTCCTCAATCCGCCGATTTCAGTATGGTTTTACATAGTGGATTGAGGTTAACAATACTTTTGCCTAACGAGATTGCTGATTGGCCAGAACGTGCTGTCTCAGGGCGGTATCTTTTGAAACCCCTCTTTCTTCACTTTTATAAAACATGGTCCATTGTGGGGCAGCTGGTAAAAACGAACACTTTCGGCTTACAATGAGAAATGGGCTGAGTAAAGTCGCGCTGAACTTTATTTTGTGGCAGACACATTACTCTTCGGCTTTTCAGGGATTTGCTCCGATTTGTAAGGGGAAAATAGAAAGATAATCCATTATTTCAGTTTACACTTGTTTCATTTGCAGCCGTGAACAGGTTTGGGATGATCGGTATTCACACCACACCGCGCGAGGCTGTGACAGAAATCAACCATCTTGTCGACGTGTACGATGACTACATTAATAGATCTGAGGGTAACACGGTAGGATGGACATACAAGCGTACAGGAGTCATTCATTTTGATTTAAATTGTTTTATCAATAACAACTAGATGTAAGTCCGATTTGCCAATCAGCGGTGGAGAGAATTTTGTTTGGAGTATTTCTATGAGCCAGGCAACCAAGGCTTCCTCGAATTACTACGAAAAAGAACATTAAGAAGGTCATTACTCGCGCTTAGCAGGAACCTTAAGAAGGTCATTACTCGCGCTTAGCAGAAACCTTAAGAAGGTCATTACTCGCGCTTAGCACGCTGCCGTCATAGGCATGTGGAGCCCAGATCTCGATCTTTACACAAGCCGGTTCACCCGTTCCCTCGTATGTTGATAAGCAACCTCGACTGCATTGGCTGCTTGCACGTTAGACGCGCAATGCGTGGTGGGAACCAACATGGTGCGGCAAGATCGTACCCATGGGAATGAGGTTGGTTGCTTGTTGGTGCAAAGACCGAATAGGGTTTGTGTCATTGCTTATGTATGATACAATTGCTCTTTTACATATTTTCTCTTTTACCGATAATGTTTTTATTGATGTTTCAGACTTTAATTCGTTTCGACAACTAAATCACGCGATTCCTTTCCTTTGTTCAGCTAAAATAGATTAATCGTCAAGGAAACCATTTAGAATTCATTAAATTAGAGTTAATTATTTGAGTGATTTGGTAGGCCTATGTTTCAACTAAATGATACTAAGTATCAGAACAGGAGGTTTTTTGGGTTATTTTCAGCTCCAAAATGACTGGGCTCTTTTTTAGTTTCCTCATTAAATTCAATCAGAGGCAATGCATTTTCCAATACGACCGTTTCACAGTAGGGCGCCTCCAAGAGTTTGCAACGCGTTGGCCAATCACAACGCTCGAAATTTGTCGACCCTTTCTAAACCCGCTTTGGGTTGACAACTTTCGCGCGTTGTGATTGGCCAACGCGTTGCAAACTCTTGGTGGCGCACTATCGTGAAACGGCCGTATTGTATTTCAGTAAAGACACAGCGGCAAGTAATGTGTGTGCATATTTCTGTGTAAATTGTTTCGTTCAGAATGCAATCATTGGTGGTGATTTCAACGCGGACTGCTCATACGCCTCGAGGACCGCTCTCAGGAGATCTGCCCTGCGTTTAGATCAGCGTTTCCATTGGATAATTCCCGACGATGCGGATACCACCGTGGCCTCATCAGACTGTGCCTACGACCGGTGAGGGTCGAGTGAAGGAAGAACATGACGAACGTCATAGAAAAAAATCTGGACTTAGAAAACCTTTGTACCTACTGAAGCCACTTTTACCGTGCCGAATACAGACCCGAGTGCTGGCTCACTCGGCATTATGCCACGAACGAATTTGGTTACAATAGAAAGCGAGCCTTTTTGTATTCGGCACGGTAAGATGGCCGTCAGTGACGAGACTTGCAATGATCCCTGCATGCTGATTAAGGGAATTATGGGTATAGATTCTTTTTATATGAGGTCCATGCTTTACACTCTGCTTCGTCCTACGCCCCACAATTCTTTGCGGTTCGCCTTCAGTGATGTCCAATTGTGTAACGCTCGGGTATTTTGCGCCATAAGTTTTGGTTTTTCCATAAGGGAGCCGCAATATTTTGTATTTCAGTCTTGGGATAAACCATGGCTCTCAAATGGCGAAACTGGTTTCATTGCCAGTCTTGAGTAGAGAATAGTTTCATCATGGAAGCTTCCCTTTGTTGAAATGTGGAACTTTGCTTCAGTTTGAAAAACATCCACGATTTTAGCCTTTATTCTAGTCTGATTACCCCCAGCGTGTTGTGTTAGAAAAAAGACAAGCGGGCATCGTGGAGAGCCGTCGCTGTTATTTTGTAAACGGCTTGACATCAAAAATGTCAGACAACCAAGAGTGGGCATTCCATAGCGCCGTATACACGTTAACAGCCAATTATTGTTTTCACTTTTCAGGTTTGTCCTCGCTGGTGCGGATATTTTGGCCAACTACCAACCGAATAAATCCGGGGTATTTTACTTTGACCGAGAGTATCACCTAGACAGTGACACGGTAAGAATGGGCTGCCCGAGACAAAATCTTAATGAAAGAATGCCCGGGAATGTGGGCTAGCTCACATGCTTGCGTTACCAAAACTGTCACTTGTAATTTACATTTACTGTTGCAAGTAGATAAAGCTGAGTGAGTAACGGTTGTTCGTCCATACAAAGAAAAATGAAGGAGACGGCCTCGTATTTTATTCCTCTATTAATTTTGTTGGCGGATGAACTGTGATGATGTCTCCTGAAATTAAAGTATCTTCCATCTCTCAAGAGGTTTCAAAACTGTCACTTAAAGCTTTGTAATGTTAGAAACAAACGAGTACGTGGAAATTTTATCGAATTGGGAAACCCAAAAAAGACACGTTTGGCGAAAAAGATGCAGCGAGAACGACACTCGTCATGAAAGACTAACTGGTCGCCTTGTAAAGCACAGTCGCATTGATTTGTACAAAGTTATGACAACTGATGAGGCTATGACGTCACAACGTCACTCATACTCCTTTTGTGCTGTCCATTGGGTAGTTGAATCTCATTTGGTATTCAGCAGTTGAAATTTGTTATTTAACAGGCCAGAGACGTCAGTGATCACTACCCGATAGAGTTGTACGTCTCCGGAAACCCCGTGCACCGGTAGGTTGGCTGCATTATGTAACTCTTGCAAACTGGAGTGGTTTTCCAATACTCAGCTTCATGTATGTGCCGGGGCTTCGTCTGAAGAATCGCTCCCCGAATAGCTGGGCCTGCAGTGCTTAACTTAAATTGGAATACTTCAAGATTTGGCTGTGTCGCATGAAGTTCGATATTTCAGTGGAAGTTACCTGACTTGTCATTGAGCTAACTACCTCGAAGTAAGTTGGTAAAAAATTAGGCGAAGCCCAATATTGGAGAATCCCTCTGGGCGTGGCACACAAGAGCACATATCGTTTGCCTTTCACAAAAATAGTGATGTCAATCATAGGGCCAACAGCCGTATTCTCAATTATTCCACTCACAGATCTGCTGAGTCGGGGTCGCTATCGTCTTCCATCTCTGGCAGCGTCAGTTGCTCGGGAAGTTTCCGTGCCGTGGCGTGGATGTGTCTGTTCGTTGTTAGCATGCAGGTTGATATGCCCCAGGGTAATTACTAAAAGGCATTTGGTTGTACTTGAGCATTACACCGATAGATCCACGCACGATTCCACCCCACAACCCACACAATAAAAGAGCCTGAAAGTAATTCAGCAATCTTCCGGAACCCTCGCGCAGTCCGTCTATATGGGGATGTTCCATGGGGCCATCCTTCATAACTGTCGATAATTTGGGGAAGAATAATTTCTAACTGACACCACCCCAAGAAACACTCATGTCGGAATTTCCTTTTGTCCTCCTCAAGTAATATTTTGGAAAGGTTACCTGGAGGTGGGTAAAAACCGAATTTCATTATTAACGACCATTCATTTTCGGTAGTATCATCCCCAGGTCTCCTTGTTCATGCACGTTTCTTTCCATTCCCCATGCTTACTTGGGAACGAGATTGAACAACCTTGCACAGATTTTTACCCACATGCAGTCGATGGGTTCTAGATTCAGTCGAGTTGACCTGATGCCGTTCTAGTCAGTAAAGGTTAGATGAAACATTCGAATCGTTCGTTGAAGCAGATTATTTCTTTAAGTGTATTTCCTTATGAATTACAAAATATGTAAAATATTTTGGTCTGTTTTTTATTTGGCTTTTACCGAAAGACTACCATAAAATATAATTCCGTAACTGTTCATCTGCTTACGAGACCACAACATTGGACTGTTTTTCATTTATATTCTATATCCCGAACTGATGGGTCAATATTTGGCAGGATATTTCTCTTTTAGGTCAGGTCGTCTTTCAGTTTCTATAAATTGATATGCTAGCAAATATTTCACAAAAAGCCTTTGTACGAGTTGAGTTTTAAATTGGTCACCACATCCCTTGTGGCAGGGTTTTAAGTAACTGAACGAAAAATATTGCAAATTCTAACATTTTTGCAGTTTACTTTTCCTATCTAAGGGTTCCGGAAGCGCGCCATCATGCTGGAGTCAAATTTCAGGCTCTATTTATCTTAGATATAATTTCCAAGTTCATTCCAAGTATACAGATTTATACAATATGTTCCTTATATTTGTACTGTAACTGAAGTTAGTAGCGCGCCCAGGATTTGTGTTGTGTTGTGTTGTGTGTGGGTGTGTGTGTGTGGGAGGGGGGCTGCTGGGAAAGAAATTTACCCTTAAAATAGCTCATGTTACCCCCCCCCCCGCCCCACCCCCACCGTGGTGGCGCCAAAGGGGACTAGGATTGCCGGCTAGATAGCGCTTCCAGGAGTAGTTTCAGATGTAGGTGTATTGTCTTTTTGTCTTTCAAACAAGCAAAAGCAAGCAAAACGAAGCTTTGGCACGGGGGGGGGTTCAAACCCACGACCCCCGGGGGGGCATTGACTAAAATCCCTGCCGAGCTGTGGAAAGGAGATAGATGGTACAGGAATCATTTACATGTATGCTTGTCCACAAGTTGCGCACAGTGACGAAGAGGAAAATGCTTCGCTACGCACGCACCTGCAAGCATTAATTGATCAAAACGGATCGGCATAGGCTACAGCATAGCATACTAACTAAAACCGCAGATATTAATCAGTAACCTATGTAGTGATCATGGTAAACACGCAGGTGCCAAAATAGGCTAGAGAACGCCGGAGCTGGTCACGATTTTTTTTTCACATTTCCACTGTCAAACAAATTGAGTGGGCCTACTTCGTCGTAGGCTGAAGGCGGAGTATATTTACTTCATGCACAAAACGAAACAGGTATTCCCTTTGACCCCAAATAGCTTGTTTGTCGGTGTTTGTCAAGGTGTGTCCTGTTCTAGCCATTTTGGTCATTTCACCTGACAATAATTATTATGCACAGCTTGGAAATCGGGTGAACAGTAGCAATTTACTCGGATCTGTCGCGTTTCATCAACATTTGTACCCTGTGCCTTTGTTGTAATTTGTTTTCCATAAATTTGAATAAGGAACGATAACAGAGGAGACTTTTCAAAGGCAATCTTGCCTTCGACATCACTCGTTAAGCAAATGTTATGAAAAACATCGTTAAAAACATTAGCATTATTATTAAAACAACTCATTAAAATGTTATTTACATAACGCCGGGAACATTCCAACACAATGAATAAACGGCATTCGATATCATCCATAGCAGTAGGTCTTACGCAAAATGTGTACTTGTAACTTAGGATTCATACATTTTTCCCTTTTTTTATTTCAGTGCAAAAAATTACTAAAGTTGGGTTTGTTTTGTACCATTTTAATTATATTAAGGTACAGATGACGTGTTTCAGAGTAGGAGATATTTTATTAATTTAACTCAGTGCCAACGCAATGCAGATTTGCCAAAGATGAGCTTATTTTTCATAGATTTTTCTAGTCCTGGAAATAAAACTATATTCAAGCAGGACAGTCATACAATAAACACATGTCGTTACTTCCTGTGGGCTATGTGTATTCAGCAAGTCGTTTTTGCCCTTCCCTGACCGGCCGTCCGACCCTCTCTCATGGTCCAAAAATATGAGAACCGTAGAATTGTGCAGGCAATACGGGCGATTCACGATAGGGCGCCTCAAGGAGTTTGTAACGCGTTGGCCAATCACGACGAGCGAAATCTGTCGACCCAATGCGCGTTTGAAAAGAGTCGACAAATTTCACGCGTTGTGATTGGCCAACACGTTGCAAACTCTTAGAGGCGCTCTATTGTGAATCGCACGCATTACGATCGGTGCCGCCTCCAGAGGGCTCTCCCAGAGTCCAGTTGAAATAGTCGCATTCCCGACTCCCTCCACCAGGTCGCAGCCGATGTAGAGATTCCCTCCCTGCTGGACAGCGTCGGTGAACATCTTCATGATAAAGTGAGCAAGCCGGGAACCACAGAGTACGACCGCCAGTATCATAGCAAGTTTTGTTACCGTCGTCCTATACCTAGTGTTTTATTCCTCCATGCTCTCGGTAGCAGTTGGTAACAAGAGAGCCGGCAAATCTTTCTTGACTGGGCAAGCACGGCTGAGCACGGACAAACAGTACTTCTGTGATGCATACAGAAATACTCACCCACACCAGCTTCATGTTACGTATTAGAATTTCCCTTTTTTTAAAACTTGGCTGAAACCGGAATCACTAACAGTGGTGTTAAACTAGGGCTATTATGTCCGGGAGGCACCCAGGGTGCACACTTTTTTTCAAAGGGGAACTAAAAGACAAGAAAAGCATCGGCCTATACAGCCGCTCGCATCGATTTCAAATGAAGGGGGGGGCACCCGGGGTAGGCACGGTCATTCGCTGCACCTACCACCTCCTGCTTACTTGTGCAAACCTCTTACCGTTATGTACGCGATCACCTTGCTCGTCTGGGTCGGCTTGGCACCTGAGCTACAAACAGTGTTAGTAGATGACTTTCGAAGTGGCGAATTAAAAGATCAAATTTTTGGAATAATTAATAAAGGGGTAAATTAACTTAGGAACGTAATAACTTGATGTGCTTCACAGGTACGCACAGCTTTTCGACGTAACGAAATGAACAAGTCACATGTTCGTTCATTTAAGATTCAGTTTGGAGTCGCATCCCAAACATGGAATGTGTCAGGAATGGGTTAATTGGAACTGAAGTGAGGGCAAGCGCAATTATGCATGGAGGATGGCAGTGTTAGCCGTGCATATGTGGATATGCATTATGTACAGATGTATTTAGCCACGATGGGCGCTGTTTTGTGGGAGAATAGGGACCTGTAGCCACTCTGCTGTTTATTTTTCAGCTAATTAAAATTGTTCACATAAAGAGCCTATACTTATTGCACGCATGTGAGGCGTAAAATGCAGAGGATCCTTCTCACGGCGAACTTTTTTGACGGGCAGGCAACTCCGCCCATTCATCATGTCTTATTGGGGCGTTCATTCTGGCAACGTTGCTCATTGTGGATGGCCGTCCACGTGTCAAATCCTCGTGGATTTCGGGGCTATAGTTTGGACCTTAAGTTGAGTTGGCAACATGGGAAAATAAAGGGGAAATTTAAATCCATCCCCTTAATCCAAGTCTTGCCCCACTTCCGCTATCCCGTGTAGTGAGTTATCCCATTGTGAGGACAGTGCCCTTGTGCACAGTAACAAGCTCGCTTAAATGCAATCGACTGTGGAAGCGCTGCATGTAGGCCTATGCGAGAGGGGGTCATGTCAGCCAATGACAAACATTTTCAATGTTCATCCATCCGTACCAATGCTTTCATTGGTCGGTGCGTGCACACCGCCCCGCACACCACACTGACCGGTAATAACTATATTTACCTACTGGGCGTGACGGAAGATGTATATTGTGGACGTCCAAACACAAGACTTGAAATTTCTGAAAGTTCTTAGATACTACTTTTTATGGTGACAAGCTTACAACACCAGTCGGCGCGTACAACACACATCCCCGTTGGTATACCGCCCGGGCAGCTGTTTCCACCCTGCCTTGAGACCCTGCCTTGACACCAAGTTTTGTGGTAAGCTGACATTTGAACGCATGAACCAAGGAGGAATAAACAATTATACGTTGCCTTGATTTATGTGAATTTCTGATGGTAAATTTGTCTTGGATATGTAGCATAATGAGTCCCAGAATGTTCCTGGCCTTTAAATCCTGAGTGTTATGTACCACTTATCCATAGTGAATTTGGGGCCCCTCAGTACTGAACTGCCTTGAGGTATGGAGGGCGCAATGTGGTTTACGGTAGAATCTTTTGTGCTCATTCCTATACCAACTTCAAACAACGCACTCATATTGTGTCCGTCATGCCTCAAAAAAGGCTAATGGCAGTAAGTTTCGCCCTTCATTGTCAGTCTCCATACTAATGCCGCGGCAATGCAACTGTGGATCTGTTCTCTGAAAGAGTTCCATACACAGATATTGACGGGTGACGCCCTGTGAACAAACCTATATGGGACTGGCCAGAATAATTCTGTTTTCTAAATGAATGCTTCAATATTTTCCCTGCTACATTTGACCTTCTATGGACGGTAAACTACTGCAAGGGCTTAGTGATTTCCGTATTTGGAAATCTTAATACCCATATCATGGGGTGAGGGCGAATTAAGCAACTACATCATGGCGCATAAACCCCAGTGCCTGACAATGGAATCCACAGACACGGCTTGAGGATCGCTTATTGATTTACATTGCCGCAGGGCCATAATGAACTCTTTAGAATAAAATTGATAAGCTGATATATCCGATTTACTCGATGTCAACTGCGTGTCCATATTTCTTCTCAATTTGGCAGTGACAAAAATACCGCCAATTGGCCACAAAGAAGATGCATGGTCTTATTTTGTAAGCTTTTTTTTATCCCCCATCCGCGTTCCACCCTTCCCCTAATCAAACGTCTTAGACTGAATTTGCTGTCAACGGAAAGTCCGCTTTGCTGTAGAGTGGTGTGGAGTCCACAAAGTGCCACTCCAATGCGCTGTTCGTGTATGAGCGCAGCTTAGTGATAGTTGAATGTTGTGTCATTTAATGTTGTGACAACGGTATATATGTATAGGTGCTGAATGCAAGCAAATCATATGACAATGGCATCTACATATGTTCTCGTCATCGCCTGCTACCTGCTAATTGCAACAGCACCCCCATCGTCTCGAGCAATGGAGTTGCAGGGCTCCTCCGACGATGGCTCGCTGGTGATTGGCGCGTTCAACATTCAAGTGTTCGGACTGTCCAAAATCGGCAAAGTTGACGTGGTGGAAACACTTGTAAGGGTACGTATGCAGAGACATGACCCCCCAAAATAGCACGCACGGTCACACCCACAAATTGAGTTCTTCCCTTCTTCCGAAGGCTCCCCCTCTGTTAATTAAACGAACTGTGCATTCCCCTTTGGAAGTGAGACAAGAATTACATTATCAGATATCAAGCATTATTGCAGCCATATCATTTCCTTCCCCGCACAAACTTTTCAGCCCTGCAGCCAGACTCCAATTTGTACCGTTACCCACTCTTTATTCGAATTCAGCCATGTTATACCCAAACTTCACTGCGATTATAATCATAATGGACTATACAGAATTTTTGCTTTCATGTACATGTATGCCTGATGCTAGCCACTGTATGAGGTCTCTTGTGAGGTTTCTGTCTTAATTTTATTTTTGAGGGTAATGACCGAGAGGAAACGCATGCTATCAAAATGTTTAACTATTTAGCAAAATACTAATTTGGAATGTATTCTGTTACAAACATTGTAGTAAACATACATGTGCCATTATGAACCGTAACTCTAAATTTTGCATACTATTGCGGGTTCAAAGCAATTGAATTTAATTTCACTTACAGATTCTGCAGCGGTATGATCTCTTACTGATTCAAGAAATTCGAGATAAATCAGAGACGGCAATTTCAATACTTTTAGATCTTCTGAATTCGTGAGTTTATTTCTGTTTTCTGTGAACGTACGTGTCTCATTACTAAATCTCTCTTTATGATAAGTATATATGCTTGCTCCTCGGAGAATTGGTGTTGAACCGACCATTTTTTGCGTAAAATCTTGCAGATCATTTAGTGCTTACATGTATTCTGAACATTAACAAAGGTTTAATACATGGCCATATTTCATTTTCCCCCAAATGATTATTGCAATTTCTTCCCCACCATGAAGCTCTTTTCAAATTTCCGGGAGACACATGTATGTATCTTCCCATTTGTCAATATCCGTGTTCGGGGGGACCTAGCCAGAACCTGTTAAACCTGAAACATCATTTAGCCAGGGATCACACCCCAATAACACGATAGATTTATTTTTGGAATGTTTTTAATGCAGGAACCGGGAAGATAAATATGACATCATCGTGAGTGAACGACTCGGTAGGACGACAAGCAAGGAGCAGTATGCCTTTCTCTACAAGTAAGACATTCTCCCAAGACGTCTTGGAGAATAAGAGCGTTTCACAATAGTGCGCCATCAAGTGTTTGCAATGCGTCGACGAAACACGAGCCTGAAAGTTGACCCCTGATGGCGCGCTTCCGGAATGGTTGGATAGGAAAATGAAGCGCAAAGATTTTACAATTTTTAATGTTTTTTCGTTCAGTTACTTCTTCAAAAATCCAACTCAGAAAAGGGGCTTCGAAAATATTTCCTAGTATATCAGTTAATAGAAGCTGAAAAATTACTTGACCTAAATGAGAAATATCCTGCCAAAAATTGACCCACCACTTCCGAAATCTAAAATACATGAAATACATGAAGAACAGACTGTGCAATGCGGCAGTCTCGTGCGCAGATACGGTTTGATATTTTATGGTAGTTTGTTAGTAAAAGCCAAAATAAAAACAGCTCAAAATATTTGCACACTTTTATAATTTAAAGGGTGATAAGTTAAAGCAATATGCCACTTTTACGAAAGATTCTAATATTTTATCTAACCTTTACTGACAACAACTGCGTGATGTCAACTCAAGGGAATCTGGAACCTATGCAAGTAGGTAAATCTTTGCAACATTGTACAATCTCGTTTTCACGAAAGCACGAGGAGTGAAAAGAAACGTGCGTGAACAAGGATACCTAGGTACGATATCGCCAGACGTGAAAGCTCGTTAATAAAATTAGTTTTTTACCCATCTCCAGGTGACTTTTCCCAAATATTAGTTGAGGAAGACAAAGGTAAAATTCCAACATGAGTGTTTCATGGGGTGGTTTCAGTTAGGAATTATTGTCCCAAAAAGTTATCGAACATGATAAGACCACGTAATGATTCCGGAAGCTCGCTGCGCACGGTGCCCTTTTACTTTCGGGCTCTATAGTGTGAAATGGGTGTATCGACCATTTCCAAATGCTCATTGCCAGTCGACACGTCCGAACGCCACTGCGTTGACAACCCTTGGCGACGCACTGTAGTGAAACGCCCGTATTTTGTGGAAGTTTCTCCGTACGTCAGGTCATTGAAAAGTCAATTACAAGTCATTCATAAAAACATTTTGACAAAGTATATTAATATTTTTGACAAAGTAATAAAAGTAACGTCAAAAGTGTTAAAGTGACGCTGATGTCACTGTCGATGACCATTTACAACAAAATCCCCTTTTCGCATTCTCTATGAATAAGATGGAGTTTAGACTCATTGACTTGATATTAATTAGTCCTTGACTTATGGTGATTCGATTACAAGTCCTATCCTTTAATTTCCAACCCTTCCAGGCATCCGTTCACCTGCCAGGCTTTCTGAACTGACGAAATAATTTTTGATCTCATTACCTGCCTCATTAGGTCAAGCCGGCTGACCTTGCTGTGGAGTTACGTTTATGAGGATAAAGCTGGCGACCAGTTCGAGCGGGAACCGTTCATCGCTTATTTCGAGTCACCGACTACCGGTAAGAATTTAGGCCGTTTTGGTCATATTGAGTCAAAAATAATAATTAGAAAAACGAAAGGTATAGTAACCCAAACAATACCTGTTGTGGTGTGTACGTTCTATGTGGTCATTCAGCAACCTGTAGGCCTATCATGTTATCTTTACAGCAAATAAAACCAAACCTTTTGAACTTGACCTCAAAGTTGCTGAAACTTTACGGAAAACATGCGTATTACTGACAAGAATAATTTCCATCTGTATATGCGAAACAGAAGTCGGCAACCTGCATACATGCCAACGAGGTAACTGTATTTATTAAATTTATTAAAATGTAATTTTGATTTAGTGGTTAAAACCTTGTTTGGCAAAACACTTAACCGCATTCTCTAACGATGTGAGGAGGTCGTTGACGAACACTTACTTCGTTTTTCGCTTTGCAGCTGTGGATCGCTTTGCGATGATTGGTGTTCATATCAAGCCGAGCGCGGTGGTGGAAGAGCTCAACCATCTTGTCGACGTGTACGACGACTTTGTCGCCAGATCTGGGAACACAGTATGATTCAAATCTTCTCACTTTCTTACTGTTGGTGTTGAAAGAATGAGTTTCTTTATCGGAAGTATACATACAGCCAACGTTTTGATAGGGCCTACTTGTCCCGCAACCCCAAAGCGAGGGAAGATTAACAGCAAAAACTCTTGCCAGAAAATTTGATGCCTTTATGAAAAATTAACGGGTATCACGCCAAATGAAGGCGTTTGGCACAACACCTACCTCATTTCTGCTTTTTTCACAGTACAAAACCCAAGTTTTTATTCGTAATAATGGTGTCTTCTCAAATTACGAGTAGTGGAATGTATTTTGAATTGGTACCTTAACAGAACGCCATCATTGCGGGCGATTTCAACGCGGACTGTGGGTATCTATCAAAGACAGCCCTGCGTGGCATCAATTTTCGATCAGATCAGAGATTCAAGTGGATTCTGCCCGACGACATGGACACCACAGTAGCCAAGTCAGACTGTGCCTATGATCGGTAATGTGAGCTAATCCACACTCGTAAAATTCTCAAATGCATGACCCGGAAGAGATGCAACTTTTCCTGTCATATCATAATTCATTTTCAACATTGTAGACCTTCACTTGTATTTTCAGCTGCAAAATACTTTAAAATGACTGCACGTATCGTCATGACATTGCTTTCCTATTTTCCAAGAGAGAAAATTCATCCCTTCAACTGAAACTATAAGGACAAGATTAACCAGAGTGAAATTCAGTCGAAATTCAGTCGAATAAAGTTTTCAGAGTGTCTTAGTCCAAATCTACAATTCATTTTTACTCTGCGTCGTCAAATCCTTTAATAGCTCAGCCAAGTGGAAAATAACCTAGTTGTACTATTTTGTATGCGTTTAAAATATACCCCATGGAAAATTTAAAAGCGTACTTCTTAGGAGGTTTGCATAGCTCTAGTCTTTGTCTTCATAGCATTATTGAGACGGATTTTCAACTCAAGACCCTCGTGGGGAGTGTATTCAAAACCGAAACGGTTTCCAACCCTAAATAAAAGTGTAGATTTATGAAATACCTATTGTATCGATAGGTTAATGATATGTTTTTTAAATTGTAGGTTCGTGATTGCTGGGGACGACCTCTCCGACAACATTCGTCCAGACAAGACAGGAGCCTTTTACTTTGACAAGCAGTATAATCTGGACATACAAACGGTTGGTCAATTCACGTTCGTTTATTCGGAGTGGGAGATCTTGGCGCAGATATGGAGATTTTGCTCCAGTACACGCACTCCCACGTTTTCTTAACCTTTGTTTGATAGTCTCATTGGTTTAATACGAGGAACACCACATGACTGTCATTTGCATTTGTGGGTACGAGTAACTGATGAATACGAAAAGGTCATGTCTTTAATGGAGGGACTTGATGTTGGAAACCAAACCTTGTTTGCTGGACTCAAACTTGACAGTCAAATTCGCTCTCAACTTCTACATCGAGTTATAGATATCGGGATGCAAATTTGATATATTTACTTACGCCAGTTCTGGCTTGAGGTTTTGGACACAGGAAGGGGTTGAAAATCACTAATCTGCTTGAAACTACGTGTACCTCAGGAAATACCAATGCTTCGTAAATGGTTTATCTGCTCAATGCCAAAGGGTTCAGTGTCCCACTGGAAAAAAAATCTGCTCTCTGGATGAAGGAAATCCCAGCGATGCCCATGGCAATACCGTCAGATCTTCTCCGTTTTCAAATGTTTTAAGTTTACAGAAATGTGAAAGTAACTCGGTAATAATAATGCTCTTCCACAGACGGAAGATGTCAGTGATCACTACCCCATCGAGATGGTCATCCAAGGAAATCTGCGGTGAGTGGGCCTGTCCGGTTCGTAAGTGACAAAGGTGGACCAGCCACGATTTGCGGGCTCCCATTGGACGATCGCTGAAGTTGCGCGTTAACTTCCGGTTCCACGTGAACGGCGTTAATGCATGTAACTCTATGTGCGGTGCACATGTGCAGTGGTCACGGTTTAAACTGAAGTGACGTCACTCTTACGAATTGGATACAGTAATCTCAATGAATGAACAAATCGCCTCCTTCCTCTCTCCCAAAGACAGACTGTTGGAGGCGGGGCGCCCTCTAAGGACCAGCTGAACTGGAAAATGTATGCGGAGGCGTGTTTTTAGCGGTCATAACCACGAATTAATCTGCTGTAACTCGTCAGGGATTTTCTTTGGTAATTTCAACCGGGTAAATATCACACGCGATGATGTAGCGTATACTCAAATCCTTAGTTATTAACTGTAGAGAAACAACCGAACCAATTCTTGGTAATGACCTCTTGAACGCACCCAATGCAGCCAAACTTAAACATTCTAGCTCTCCCAATCCCCCTTTATAGATACAATTTCTTCCGGAACTTGGGACTAAGAATCACCGTTTCTCGCCATGCCTCTAACCGGCTAAATTGATTGTGATGCATTTTTTTCCTGTCGCACATTATCTCCAGGCCAATTCAGCCGATGTCAACCACCCATCCCGACACTATCAGCTGCTCCGGGAGCTTCCGTGCCGTCGTGTGGATGTGTCAACTCGTGGTGGGCCAGGAAACGGATATGCCCGTGTGTATCCACAAAGTCGTCCAGTCCCTTGTCGGCTACATCGACAGGTGCACGGACGAGTGGATCAGGCTTTTCATGGGTTATCCCAAGATTTAAGCAGCAGTAAATGGCTCAGCAGAAATTGGTTGGTAGCCTGTTAGTGACTAAATAGGGTTGCTCTTTTGACGTTAAAGTCATATTTTCCCTACAGGTGGCTGCGAAAACTATGAATAGCCGTCGGTACAAAAATAAAAAAGTAATTTACAAAGTGTTAAAATCCCACACAGCTATTAGAACTCCAACTGATAATACACGTACTACTATATACTAAAAGAAAAATACAATCCTATTTAAAATTATTGGAGGTAAAATAAAAAAACCAAATATAAAGTGACATTTCTGCTAACTTCGGCCGCCCATATACAAGTTGCAGGCAAAATGAAAATGTTCTAAGGATATAATGGCTGCATCAGCCGTAGATTGTGATGGCTGCATTCCTGTCAAACCTGAGATGTTTTTTTTAATAAGGTAGGCCTACTGATAACGCTTTAAAATCTGGGGCCCTATCCTTTTGGTGATCGTGGTTGTGGTGGGAGGTTTTTGGTAATATGGGGGTTCCAGGTGATTAAGGGTATGAATAGAAGTGTAGTGATTCAACGTAGTCTTCATCAAATTGTTTTGTACCTGTAAATGACATTTGATAACCCCGAGACAGTCTAATTCTGTCTCGAAGCAGCAGAAGTCCCATGCACCGTGTAACCTCGTGGGAAACCACTTTCATTCAGACTCTGCTCTCCAAATTTAAAGCCTAAATCTTCTTGAAGGAGATTTGATTCTGAGGATTCAAGGTCGCCGTTAAATGCGAGCTTGAACGGATTATCAAAGGGAAAAAATGATGTCGATATTCCGACAGTGGCGGACTCATTACTATGCATATTGTGCAAAATTAATGTGTCCTCCGATTCAATCTGTGTTTTGTTAATTGATTTTGATCGGCTAGCTGTTCTACTTCTCTAACAAACCCTCATTAAATACATCTGAGGGGAATTTGTTTTATTCGAGGTTCTGCGACTGTTTTCTTACTTTGTCATTTATACATTCTTGTAATTGTTTGGCTTTCTTTTCATTTCATGCATTGATTCACGCGGGTTAGCAAGTGGATTAAAACGAGACAAAAATTGTAACAAATAATTTAATTTATTTCACTTAACATTTAACATTTGATTTAACAATGGCACAGGTGATTTAATTTGAAATGATATTTCTGTGTGATGTTGTTACCGGAGTTTGAAATAAGATAATTTATATTGCAGAAACCACACTCTCCAGTTTTATCTCTCAAAAATGAATGATTCCTAATTCTTTTTCGAAGTTCCCAGTCTTCAACCACCCACCACCAAGAAACGTTCCTTATAGGTGAGGGAATATCAATACATGTACTTGAAGTCAGAAATCTTATTGATGCAAAAACCACGTGGAGGTTTGACACGCCCTCCTCCGGAATAACTCACTTGGTTATGAAGTTTTTCCACAAATCCTCCTCGCCTTTCTTCTCGGTTTTGGCGTCATGCATGCTCGGTTAAAAAGTTCATTAAAATGGGAAGATTGGAGGTTGTTGGGATTAAGCCAAAATGTCAGACGCTTCGGCTCACTGCAATCCCATCTTTTATGGTACAAAACGTCAAAGTCAATCTGTTCCAGATGAGGACAGAATCTGATTATCTTCCTTTGTTTCCAATTGCAAATGTGCGCAATTGATTGTAACGGCCCGAGGGGATTCCAGTCTGCAGACGAAAGCTATTTTTTAATTCAATTTAATTTTTTTTTAATGTACCGTACGTGTACCTACAAGGCCTACGGGAGATGTCCCACGAATGATCACGGAGTGGCGCTAAATGGTGGATGTAAACCGAAATGATAACTCATCCCTAAACAGGTACGTTGCCAGAGTCGCTCTTTTGTCTATGGTCCTTCGGTACTTCTTGAAGGGAAGGAAGGTGTGCTCGTCTTGTCCTGTTTGGCGAGGAAAACCCTCCAGCATATTTGCAGAATGATTGCAATGGAAAGCTCGGATTCACCTGTGTAAACAGTTCCCCTGTGTATTCTAGGTCAAGCTGGCATCCTGACGAGGCAGGAGTTTGTCATCAGTAGCATCGAAGCTCCGCGTATACGTTGACAGGAACGACACCCGTAACTGTGACTGTCAACGGGTACAAAACAAGCACATGTACATCCGCATACACCGAAGACCTCGCAAACCTGTAAGGTAGTGCTTACAGAAGAGCTAATAAAAAAAGCTAATGAAATGCGGAGCGAGGGCCCATAACTACCTGTATATTTTTGCTTTCTTTCAGTTGAACTTCAAATTTCATTCTCGGCAAATGTGGTTTGTGTACGAAAACCTTCCGAGGATAAGACCGAGTCAGGTCCTCATACGATTGTTCCCCTTTCGTAAGTTTTGGCTACACGTCCTCGGTAGCATATTGGATAACGCTCATGCAGCCAAGGTGTTGGACAAACTTAATTTCAAATAGGTTGCCAGAAAACGTTTTCGTCAACTCCTGTACAGAGAGCTGGTGCAGTACTGATAACAGTACTTCGCACTGATTTTAAATGACAGATTTGAGCGCCTTACGAAAGACGGTGGACAGTCCAGAAAGACACACTGTCTTCTCTCATTCTTCTATCATTCCACGTCAGGTATGTCACGACACAAAAATGACACACTCGGAAATACTATCCTCGCCCAATAATGAAGGAATATACACCAGCTGTGTACAGGGCAGATGCATTCTTGCCTGGACCTGTGGTGTACTGTTTCAGCGTCAGTTCCAACGCCCTGGAAATTACCATGAAATGAGAATGTTCCCTACAGATCCTGGCCACGCTTTGTATGGGATTGCTTTGCCATATTTTCTTAGGATGTGCTTTGTTTACCCAGGGAAAGGGGACAGTGACGCCGTAGAAGCATCGTGTTTCGGCTTGACGAATGACAACCAATTCCTGACATTTTGCTAATATTTTGTGACCATCTTTTGTTAGCTTCAGTCTGTGGGCTTCACTGAATTTCAAGTAATGATAATCAGCAGCAACTCTACCTTTATTGACACAGACTTTGTACAGACCTTGCTCAGGAAATAGTTACTATTTATTTTGATATCCCTCAGAAATGTGTTTAATTCACAGACTATTCTTTATTCATCTTCTGTAAAAACAATTAACGTTTAGAAGAATAAAATAAAAAATCATAAATAACCAACAATTTTAATTCCTGGGAGCCGCAACTGATTCAGATTACATTCAGCGATATTTATAACCCCCATACCCGCAGGTGACCCCCTTGACCTCTGTGACCAAAATTCGGGTTTGCCTGCATCTTGAACGTTGCCTGGGAAACCTAAGCAATCCCAAGAAAGCAGCTGAGAGTTGTTGTGTTCCCTGCGTCCTGAGAAGATTTAAATGAAAATCAATCACAATCAAGAAGAAACTTTATAAGCTCTGTGAGGCGTCATGTTTCTCAGTCAAAATGTATCTGTATCTCTCAATTTTTTTTATGTAAAACGTTCATGGGCAAGATGCTTGCCTCCAACATGTCGCGGGGTGAAGTTGATTTGCTGCAAGGGGAGGATCCTCCGGCGACATTGATGATGCCTATCGAACGAAATTGATTTCAAGAAAGGATGCTTGGCACGAGGAGGAGACGGTGCCCTAGCTTTTGGCTCGTTTGATCTCCGAAAGAAACCTGTTTTGAAATTGATGGTGGAAATTAAATCAGGTTACACCTCAGTAAATGGAACCTCAGTTAATGTCATCCGTCGGGCACACGTTATGATAAATTCTCTCCCTAACGAAGCAGTTAAGAGTCAGCCTTTGAGAAAGGTTGGCTTTAAAGTGGAAAAGTACTGCTTCTGAAAAGGCAGTTTATTAGACTTTTCATCACCTGGGACAAAAATGCTTGAACGTTTAGGAAAAGATAGCGTTGAGCGTAAGATGATTGGAAAAAGTTTTAATTGACAACAGTGCCGACTCTGGGTTTACACTCGTGGCTTCGTTTGCTCAAACTGTACCCGTGTTAAAGGCAGCAGGTACTTGAAGGTCGGAAGTTACCCTTCCTTACAATGGCTTCAATCAAAATACCCTGCCGTTGTATTTAATGCCCGATTAGATTTGTCCCCTTTTTTGAATCGATCTCGTAGTGCATCCATGAGAGATCTTCCAGCAGTGAAAGCGACTAATCACCTCAAGACCCCGGCGACTGTTTCCCCTCCGGTGGTTCTTCATTCTCCACAGCTCATTTGCTCTCCTTCAGTTCACGGCTGGTGCCTGCTCACAAAACACAGGAGGGATTAAAGAAAAAAAAACCGTCACAAAGTGGGACAGGGAACGAAAACTCTTGGGGACCATTTCGACAGATGCATGACTTCTGGCTGAATGGACGACATTTTGGCCTGTAAGTCCATCCTTAGTGGAAGATAAGTGGAAGGCTCCAATTGTAATTGCAACATGCGCACTGCTGACAGACTAGTTCTTAGTTGACCCGAGTTTATCAAGTTTTCCTTCTAAAAATTGGAAATAAGACCTCGTGAAACTGCAGGTCGAAGTAGAAACCACGTATATGCTGTACCTTTGCTCATGGGCGGAGATGGGGGGGGGAATGGGAGATATATCTCCCCTTTTCAAGTCACTAACTTAATGCGCACGTGTAACCTGCACCACCCATTCCACACTTGCCCACGTCACGATCTCACCTGGAATGGAGGCCGAGCCTGAACTGAAGAAATAATTCCCCACACGTCACACACCGCCCATGCATTTGCTACATGCAAGACCAGTAATAAAAGAATCAAATCCTGGACCACCAAATTGTGGCAAATTGAGTGAATTAGGTCACGGAAAGATTTCAATATTGAAGTTGACCGGAGAGGGCGATAAATAACCTCCAGATCCAATCTTTCTCGTTGTTTTAGTAGCGAGACCCGACGTCGCGGCTGATCTGTACCGACGCTCCAGGCACTGCTGCTATCACGTCCACAGCAAGAAGTTGACACCGCTCCTACACACGGGGTAAATTCGGCTCACGGTTTCTTGACCACGCGCGACTTCCAATCTGCAGGAGTCATTGTGGCGGGCAAAATGTTATCAGTAGTCGAAAGTAGTTCGCAGTTCCGTGGGGCGTGTCAAAGTAGCTGTTCAGGGCCGTCCTTAGACCAAAGGGTGAACGTGCCACTTGAAAAAAAATGCTGAACTGCTATGACTGCAAGATGTGTTTTCGGAACTGAATTGTTATCAGCTTTGGTTCGGCTTAGACTCGACGAATCATGCACATTTTCTAGCATGTAACGAAGACCATCCACCTTGTGTTCCTTTGAACAGAATGAATATGACTGTTTTATAATTTCATGACGGCCCTGATTAGTCGTTTGTTTTCGGTGTTGAGTTCTAAAATGGAAATATGATAAGTTCCCCCTCCCAAAGTCTCCAGTTTCTGGTCTGCGCGCGCGTCGCTATAGACCTGCGCATCGGCAAAATACAAAAAAGGTTTTTTATTTGGTACAAAAACGATGACCAAAAGCTGTCAAACTTAGACTGAAATCCAGCTAATGCGTAATTTTAATGTGTTTTGATGGGGTACCGTTGAGTAATAATGTACAGGAAAGGAGTCCCTGTAATAGTTCCCCGTGCATTTAGTCGGGCACTCTTTTTCAGATGACGTCATTTCTGTATTATACTTTTACATCTGGGAGCCAGACAAAGAAGGTGGTATTATGCCCTGTATGCATGTACAAGCTGAAAATGCTTTTAAAATGTAAAAGTGCAGGGACCAGTCTATTTTAGTTTTGGTAGCGGCCGGAGTTACATGAGCATGCAGTGGCGATGGGCATCGCACGTTATCGTGCATCAGTTCCAGAAAAAAAAGGTGATGGTAAAAAAAATCCACGTCATGGCATCACTTTTGGAGCCAGCTCCTAACTAGAAACCGGAGACTTTTTGGTCTAAGATAAGAAACAAAACTTGATTTGAAAAATTATAATTGAAAAAATACCTATGGAAATTAGTGTGAGTGCTTATTTATATAAAGCGTTTATGGACGGAAGGAATTGTGATGACATTAATTTTTTTGTCAAAAGGAAAACAGCTTTTGTAAGAAATCTTAAAATTGAATGTGACTTACATGCAGCTTACTTGGCGAGTTCGCTCAACCATATGACTCAACCGGGATAGACCATCGTTTCTCTTGGTGATAAACATGTGACCCGAGCACGGCATTATTATTTGGTGCAAATAATCCACGACAGAAAATGCTGGTATGGAAGACAAATCGCTTTCAAGGGGGTATTGGTGATACTGAAGTTACACCCCCTCTTCTGTGAACATTAACAGGTTCAAACCTTCACACAATGTCCGACTGAGACGTTTAAAATGCCACTTTGTCCCAAGCCCGTGTACCAAACTTGGATATGCCTTCCGGGTCTGCACTGTTGCCAAACAATTCCTACTTGGCGATACAACAACTTAGGAGGGTGTAACTCCCTAGGTAAAGCCGACATCCTTGGGACGCTTCTTAAGACCTTATTTTATTTTCGGTTCCATGCTGGTCTCAATGTTTGTTGGGCAAACATTTCCTTATAGGCTTAGAAGCGGTTTGTGTCTGAAGGGGCCGGCAGGGAGAGGCTGTAGCCTAGCCCCTAGGGACTTCGCGGTGGCCTGAGGATCAGGAAGATAATCACACATCGAATGGAAGGACACATTATACTCATACAAAACACCAGTGGTAAACCTCCATTGCCAGAATAGTATAACACACACAGTCGGGTATTTTTTGGGGGGGGGGTTCGTCTATAAGTAACTTGTGAACTGGCTACGTAAGATAAATAGAGGGCACACTGAATCCGATTTGAGATGTCCAAAGTGCCTAAATGATTGCATGGTTCTACTGAAGGCGCTCTGCGTAAATTACTCGACGCCAAATTCACAGTACAAATCCAAAGAGTATCCTCAACCGAAACACAAAAGAATATTCGACTTGTTTTTTAGAAGCTGTGCATGTATGACAGCTATTTACATATACTTACAGTACGTCTTATTTCACATCTTTGGTCGCTTTTAAGTTGAATTGAAGCTGTCAAAATTTAAGGAGTGTGTCTGTGATTAATAAAAAGTTATCAAATGATGGTGAAGCTGGCCTCAGTGTATTATACTGCAGATAAATACTTAGCTTCCTGGACTTTTTTCAACTTGAAGCTGTGCTCTTTAGCTTTTTCGAATTATATCACATCACACTACCAACACAGCAATTCAAGTTTACACCTTAAATTAGGACTCAGAGTACTCGACTCGTTTTTCGGAAGCTTCAGCGATTGAAATCCATGTAGCCGCTTGAAGATGATGAAAATTATTGTGTCCATCTGCGACTCAATTTTCCGTTGCAAGATATTTTTCATGTTTTCATGTTCAGCAATGTAGCATCTATCAACAACCCCAAAATCAAAACGAACGTGAAACATACAGCCTTTAGCTCATGGCCTGTTACGTGTTACGGACACGGTGCCTTGTCGCTCATGTAAAGACAGGGATGCGAGGCCAGCTAAGTTTATCTGCACTTACAGGTCCCTACGCCTAATTGCCGTAATTTCGACCATTTTCCTTTGCCTCGTTCACCCATCGTAACTTTCGATGTTCCCTGCAGTCGGTGATGAAACGAGTGGTGGGAGAAATGCAAAGAAATGATAAACTTCCCAGCAATGCGAAATATTTCTGTTCAAGGTAAAAACGGAAGGTGACTTTTTTTTGTCTGCCGCAGTCTTGTGTGTACCGTGTGTCAACGGCGTACAATAGCCATTCAGCAGCCAGAGTACGTGGGGTCACGTTCTGTTGATGGGGCTCAGCGGGACGTGTACACTCCGTTCGCATTATCACAGCGGTAGAGGAGAACTGTGGATACGACAGCACGGACTCAGCTCAGGAGTGTTTGGCGAGTCAACCCAAACGTCTGGTGATAGAATGGTCTCCCCTCTCTCGTTTTGTAAAAGTGAAGAGTGGAGAGCCGGGATTGTTTAGGGAGGCCCTCGCGTGGAACAGACGTACGAACCCATCCAGCGGCCTACCAAGTCTGCGCGGGGACTGGCCCGCACGAGCTTAAAAGCTTCTGCTTCGACTCGTTGGGGTTGTAGTTTTATTTTGAGTGCCCGATGAGGCATAAATGCAAGCGTTAGACCGACACCCGTGGTAAGTGCAGTTTTGCTGCAGATCGTGCGTCCACGGCCTATATGGGCAGTTCGTGTGCTCCATGTTAAATCGAGCAGAACCCTTTGCTCTTATGAGGTATATTTCTCCCAGTTCAGCTAGAACTTTTCTCAAGTGAAAAACTAATACAAGTGCAGACACTGGGCATCCTCTGGGAAGTCCTTGAAATCATCGATCGTATAACCAGTTTGTAATCCGGATACGGAATGCACTTTTTGAGCTGAGAACGTTCGATACAAAAGGGAGGAGTGTTTAAGTACTACTGTCAATGAGTGACTTGTCTCCAGTACTAGCCGGAGCATCTTTAGACTCTAGTCTCGTCAAATGACCTGTGATCTATCGACCTCTCAACGTGTTTTATGCCTCCTTAATATCAACAGCCCTATACGTTCAACTACCGGTAAGATTTTCTTGCATGTTATAAAATCTAAAGAATTATATTTTCAGCAATGAGTAGTGATAGGAGGTTCCCATCGCCAAAGATTACGTTGTGTTCCAGTGCAAGCTCCTAAGCGTTTCAGCATTGGCATGCTAATTAATGGCCCTGTTAATTAAAAGAACATACAAGGAGACTAGTTTAATGAACATGGTTACAGTTTAGCGTACTTAAACGATTTGAAAAGTTAGTATGTATAGAAAACAGTAAGTGCGCGTATATTTAAAATGCTCATTACTGTCAACATAACTTTTAACATATTGTTATATGAGTATCCAAGAGAGTTAGAGTTTAAGACGAAGCATAACAAGCAAAGAAGAGTAGGGGTTGAAACAAAAATTACGGTAGGAGAAAATAAATTTCTAATGTTTAGAATTATAAGCATTCTTGCAGTTTAGAGAATGTGATGCGTATATCCGCGGCACGGAGCGCTGTCAATGCACAGCTTGATCTTCTTTAACGATGGGGAAAGTTGGACAAACCTGACAAGTTTGTGATCGCGAGGAAGTCTGTGGTCGTGAGAGTAACACATCTGTCATAGCTGTCATGGCTCAGTTTATCGGATGACATTTTGAGGATGTCGCTCTAGTTGCATCAAAGACACAGTACGACTTCCAATTTACTCTTATTTTACGACTATCCAGTTACTATAAATAGATTGATGTTGATGGGGAGTTAGCGTGAAGCTATGTACTTCGAGCTTCGACACCTTTTGCACCAACATGTCGAGTTGTTTACAAAGTAAATCATTATCATATGTAACAGTGACTCCATTTGGAAATTACCCTATTCCTAATGTGTTTTATTGGTTTGGGGTTGCCTTTTGAAAACAGTGGCGTATCTGCTGGGCATTTCTTTTCCTAACGGCAATCGAAATTTTTCATTCATGAAAAGGATCCTCAACCCCCAAAGAAAGGTGATTACAGGCACGGTTGGGGGGGGCTAAAGCCGCCCCGCCTGGGTGATATTACCATTTTCAGAATACTGGCGCTGTGAAGTCTTAAGAAGACAGGGGGAACACAGTAAGCCTTTGAATAAATGTGATACACTACGTCGTCTGATGGCACATAAACATCATTTGAATTCTCTAGATGAAAGATACTGTTACTCTAGAGGTTCTGCTTGGCAGCCACCTTTCCGATAACTGCTTTTGTCACGGAAGGATAGTGCAAAAGGTGTACTCATCTGTATCCCTGCGGAGCAAAAGATCTTACTAGAAAAATGGCTGCTATATGCAGAATTTCTAAACCTTGTGATTCCGGGCAAGCTTTTTGACTACCATCTCTGGAATGGAGCGGTTCCTTTGTGCCCTTCTTATCCATAATTGAAAACAGTGAATTGGTGCAAGGCGCATCTTATGTAACGACACAAAAGCTTGCCTCGAATCACGAGGTATAGCAACAGTGTCTTTGGTACGGAGAATTCAAATTATTAGGTTCACGTGAATTTAAAGAACCCAGTCTACCAGATTTTATTCAAATTTAACTCGCAAAAGGCTTATTTTTCATGATGTCTTCAGGGCGAATTCCCCTGATACGTTCTTTTGGGAGAATCGTGATTCATAGATTGTTTGTATTGGCTAGAGCCTAGAGGGTGGATTTCGAGGATGTAATTTTTATTTTTCAAAACGCGCATTGGGTCGACAGATTTCGCACACTGTAATTGGTCAACGCGTAGCAAACTCTCGGAGGCGCACTATTGGGAAACGCCCTTTGGTCGTTAGGACATTCGTTGTTTTACATTGAAAGTGCCGTTTTTAGTGTTGATAATGCCTATTATGATACAAAGGCTTGATAGAGATTCCTGGAGTTACTTGTCGCAATAGAGTTTCATTTTGAACAGATTTCTCGGTCAGAAAGCTGTAAGAAGTGTAGCCTACAAAAGCCATCCCACTAGACCGCGCAGGCAAACCATTGGAAGTTGTTTCCCCCAGGATTGATTGTAGTAAAGACGTCGGTGGAACCCATCTGTTCGCGAATTAATCAATTTTCCCCAGAATTTTTGTTTCGCATGCATAGGTCTAGTTCTGTTCCAGGAATAAAAAAGTATGGAAAGGGGGAGCGCGTGGCCAACGCTATGCCCCCCCTTTAGCTGGTTGGTGCTCATTGCGACAATTTAAAAAAAATATCCCTGCCGTTAATTATTGGCGCCAAAACGACAGCTTGCCCGAATTGTCCAGTGGCGATGGTATAGGGTGATTCTGACGGCGCAAACGACCGCGCAGAAAAAAATAGTACCAAAGGGGATGCTCAGCGCAGCGCTAACATGATGCAGTTGCGTCGACAAACCCATTGCTTTGATGGCGATGGAAGCACCCGGTGATAAAATCTTCGCTTTACCAAGAGGGTCCATTCTAGCTTTGTCCACCCCCCCAAAAAAAGCTAAATGGCCCTATGGATTGATTCCCGCTACTGCGCATTACTAATGTTATGTTGACAGTTTGTTGACAGGAATTGTCCTTGCTGCACAAAGCCGAATAAGTTACCTTGAGAGTGATTGATGAAGCGATCGTCTATGGATGTGCAGCCCAATTCGTGCGGCAGCGTAAATACTAGGCTGTAACTCAAACATTGAGGAAGACTGAAGATTCGATGGTGTCTGGAGTAATTTCTTTTTATTAGCTATTAAAAAAACATTTGACAAATTGAAATGTAGGTGAAACTTGTGGATACGGCATTAGCCTTTGAGGTGGTCGCGGATATTGCCACTTGACCCCCCCCCCGTTTTCCTCCAGGTTAGTTTTAAGGTCGGGTCAAATCGTGCACGGCGGAGCAGAATTGGAGAGTAGAAAACACTTGAAATGACGCAAAAATTGCTGGAGGGTAATGGCTGCACCACAATCGTAACCTCGTCTTTGGGGACTTCTAATGCATTAAACTTCAACAACCTCGACAAGAAGCGGTGGGTAGGCTGTGATCCGAGTGCACACTGCCCACGTTGTTTTATTTTGCGGCACAGAGGCACGAAATAATGTACATGTACACGGCACAAGCCACTATACTGTCAGATGTGCATTCAATGTATTTTTTGTTGTTCATGTAGGCCTACGTGTAGGTTTTTATACAAATAGTTGAACTTTAAACTCCTCATAAGTCGATTAGTTCCTACTCTGGACGGCACAGTGGTCGATTTAGCTAGGCCTACATATATATTTGTTCTTCAACCTAATGATGAACACGACGACAATCCGTGTTTTCTTCATAAACACTATTCGTTGGATAAGAAAATTAGACGGAGCTTTTACTTCAACCATATAGTTAATGTTTCACGGGCCAAAGATGTCGCCGCCTCTTTTGCTAAAAATGCAGCTTTTTATCCCCAAACTTCATTTGTAAGGCTGTTTATGATATTTCATTCCATGGATCTGTCAGGCCAACGCACGGGTGCACTGAAAATCCTAAAACCTAGAGGCAGTGTGCTCTATTCGACCAAAAATGTTCTTGGGCCATATGTCCCCCTTTAGATTGAATATACGCTTTGTTTATATCTGGTTTCTTCTATGTAACTTTGAAGCTCACTCTGCGTTCATTTTGGACTCCACATAATGAAGCTTTTAAATTATATTGTAAGAAAACACCAATTTAAACACCACATCATGAGGCATAAAATTTCGCGCTGGAGGCTGGTTTGTACAAGAGCTGCACTGGAAACAATTTAAATCACAGAAACCTGATGTCTAATAGAATCATCCTAACTCTTCAAAGTATGGCCCCCATCTTGCTCAAGTTACAATTACAATCTGTATTATTCAGCCGTCAGTACGGTGGACATCCGTCGCGTGTCTTGAGACCTCAACGAGACATTATTATGGATGGAATGGTACAGGATCGGTCATCGAAGAGAATTGATATCAGCGAGGTCTCCTTCACTGCACAGCTGCAGCTCAGTACATAGGTCGAACACTGTTATGTGTTACGTTATGAACGAGCTAGTTGCAATGGTGGGGGCGATACATCACCCTCATGTTATGTGATTTGCGAGGGTATGAGCCAGTTGTTACGGTGGGGGGCGATAAATCACCCTCCCTCCTTCAACCTGTAAAGTGGGCTGAAGCACGTGGCTGAAGAGCCTGCAGCGCAAGGTCTGCGGGTATGGATGAAGATGGACCTATTCTTGGCACTGACGCACGCCCGTTGAAAACCCATAAAACCCGGGTCATCCTCACCAATAGCTGATGTGTACAAATGTGAACAACTCGAGACCCAGGGCGTTATAAGTCGGGAATGGGTGGGGCCGGCAGTTCACTTCTGTTTAGCAGAATTTAAAAAAAAAACAACTCGGAAACTTTGGCGGGAAAAATCAGTGACACTACACACCACTGGTCTCCGACATCTTTGCCGTGTTTCAAACAGTAGCCATTGCAACTTCCTTCCAAAATCTTCAATCCCCTCTTGAAGCTCCATAACCTATCGAAGTATGAGTCCCACATTGCATGGTGGGATTTCTGTACAGGTGAGACTGGGAATGAGGTGATAGTGGAAAGGATACATGTAAGAAGAATCATCTGTCGTTAGGTTTTTTTTTGTTTTTTCAAGAGGTATGTACTTGAACAGTTGTCATGGTTCAGCTGTGCATCATCTTCAAGTTGAGAATCTTCAACTACGGCTGTACTTTTTAACCCAATTTATAATCAGATTAGCCCAGTTTTTTTCCCCTTTGCTACCCCTTCAACAAAAAGCATCGCATTGAAGTCAAAAAGAGAAAGCATAATGGAAATGAGACATCAAGGTTTTATTTCCCAACTGAACGCGGTGTAAGATCGTTGATGGAAAAAAGTCTTGACTACAAGTCCTTTATTAATTTGATTCTACAGTTGCAGTGCCCCTAAAGGTAATGGGGTTGGATTTCTGCATGATTTCATTATCTGAGTCCTAGCTCGACTTTGATCGGAAGTCTGGCAGAAATTAGTTGAAAAGTGAATTTCCTCTTTTGTGTGTCCCGATGTGAATAATTCAATAATGATACAAAGGGTTAACCTGATACGCAGTTGAATTTTGTAGCGGTGCGCCTTCCGGCGTACCTTTCTGTTAACGTACTGATAAACTGTCATTTGGTTGAAGCCGATGGCACACCGTAAGTCTATAAGTGCGGCCATATTTATTTGTCCAAGAAATGTCCTCGTGTATGTTTTGATCCTAGCTTTGTACATCTGCCAGGCAAGTGCAGAGTCAGTCACATAAATACGCGTAATTATAGTTATCATTTGAGTGTTTGTTTCAAATTCCTTGTCGACCAAACCGCCTGAAACTCCACCCCATGTCGGATGTAACGAGCAACACGTCAACGTAAGGAAATTTATATACATATACTACGATCTCCGAGATAACATGGTCGTCGGCAGTATTCGATACCCGAAATTAAATTATCAAACCAAGGCTAGGGGAAGAAGTCGTCTTGGAATGAAAAGCTATTTATAAAATCGAGGTAAAAAAAATCACCCTGGGCAAGAGTGCCTTATCGTGTGAACAAAAGGAGATACACCGATGGCTCTACGACAGTAAAATAGTCGTGGTATTCATTAATTGACGAGATCAAACGCGTGTGCAGGGGATGTTTCCGCACCTGAAACAAGTTTAGCTTCCAGCGTTATTCTTAGTTGGCTAATTTTCTCTTTGACTCTGCGTGTCCTGAAAAAAAAGCAAGTGTCGTGTTTTAATCGGCCCGGTGAATGCATTCACAGTAGCATGCCTCCGTGGCCCATACCAAGCACGCTTTGGACGCTGCCTCGGGCACACCATCACATGAAAACATGAAACTAGATTCTGCATTGGAGCCACCCAGGGCTTAACAAGTCTTATCTTTGCATCAAATATCACCAACATGTGTACTCGCATTTATAAATCATACAGCAAGGTTGAAAGGGTTGATAATGATACACGTGGAGACTAATGGGATTTCATTTCAACACCTTGAAGTCACATTAAGGTTGAAACTAAATATTCTCTGTTGTCAACAGTGCTGCGTGAAATTTTTAAAGACTCCCTGTCTCGTCCTTAAAGTTTAGAGGTAGTTTTTGTGGAACATTAAAGGTTACCTGCAGCAACTTAAAGCTTGGAGGTACGTGTAATAATAGGAGAAGAAGAAGAGAGAGTGAAATATACAGCCTGAGATACACGCACGACATTTCACAAAAGCTGTACATGTAGGCCTACATGTCTATATACATGTACACAGAGAAATGACAGCTATCAGGGACCAAATCGATGGATCGTTCAGAAAAAGGCTTTCAGTTTTAAACTGCGTTAAGGGAACCTCAAAAGCATAGATCAGAATTAGCGAACAGTTAAAGTACCAGATTTGAGACGTTTAAGCAAGTGTGTGATCCTCTAAGTTCCACTGCGAGAGTTTGTGAGAAATGAGTCACGCATTCCTGGCCCTCTTTAAATTTGTGAACGTCCCCTCGCCGAAACTTGGACAGTATTCTTCGTGCGTTGAATTCTTCTGTGGCCACGTGCGGTGGCAGGACGCATCGAACATAACAGGTTATTAACCCCCCCCAAAAAAAACTTAGTGCAAGCAGTCCCGTTATTTTGAAGTACATGAAACGGTTGAGCAATTCCATTGGTCGAGAACCAGCCACATGGCTAGTCTTGTGTCACATGAAATTTATACTTCTGTGAAACCTGGTATCTTTCCTTTGTATTGATTGACGAGTCACAATCTTAAGTTTAGTTGAAGGCCACCTTCATGTGTATTTGCGCTTTAACACAATGAGTAATAATAACAATTATAATAGGTATTTTTATATAGCGCATTTCGTAACTGGGAGAAACCTGAATGCGCTTCAAAATGAAATTATAATACAAACTATAATCTACCTATTTATCTACAAATCCATTGTCTACGTAGTAAACTATAGTCTACATAGTAAACTATAGTCTACATACATGTACATATAGTAAACTTTAGCCTACACAGTAAACTATAGTTTACATAT
>NW_019091663.1:165369-195017 GCF_001949145.1 Acanthaster planci
TTACATGTACATATAGTAAACTATAGTCTACATAGGAAACTATAATAGGTAGTTAATTCTCCCAAGGGAAGTGAAAAACAGGTGATTTATCACAGAATGTGCCGTTTCCACCGTCAAGGCGATGAAAACTCCCAAAAAGCTGTCCTGTCTTTTCTTATCTGAACTTAAATATTAGCAGAATCAGCTTTTAGATACCCAAAGCGGTTACAGGAGTCCACGGTGTGTATCGAAGGACCACGGTTCGCGCCATCATGACGCGCCCCAGTACACTCCATATTAGGCATTATTGCGATTACTCGCCACAGGCACGTATTATGACATGATTAGAGGGTTATTAAAAAAAAAAAGTCAAATTCTTAAACCAAAAATCTTTGAAAATTCATACATGTATTTTTAGCTTTTTGACTGGCTCAAAACCGTGTTTTGGATGGGAATAACTTGTGTGCTTTGTTTAGGACCGTCTGAGAAGAATGGACATTATGACATGATTAGAGGGTTATTTTTTTAAAAAAAGTTAACCTCTTGAACCAAAAAATCTTTAGAAATTCATACATGTATTTTTAGCTTTTTGTCTGACTCAAAACCGTTTTGGTGGATGGGAATAACTTGTGTGCTTTGTTTAGGACCGTGTGAGGACAATGGACGCTGGTAATGTCCCGGGCCGCAGTCCGTTGTTAAACAGCACCTTTATTCCAGCTTACTACGATGGGACTTTGGTTGTCTCTACAACCTCGCTGGGAAAAAAATAATAAATTGAAATTTGGCGATTTGGTGGTTTGTTGATTGTGGTTGGTCTAGTCGTGCAACTTCGGCGTAGTCGATGAGTCACGCACCGAGCTTAACAGCCCCAGACCCGTAAACCTGATGTTTTAGGTAATAACAGCGTTACACTGTGATATGCAGCAAGATTTCTGGTGACGTACATGATACTAATTTCATTCAGCGGCTTAATATTGCTTCATTTTTTTTGCAAAAGTCGGTCTGACACGAGGCGTTATTCCGAGGCCAATTGATGTATCGTCTTTATAAAAGGTTGTGAAAGTATGATTCAGTATAGGCACCTTTATGCGCCATCTCCTGCAAAGATATCGGTAACTCTTAAGGGCTTGACCATGCAAAGGTAATTCATAAATGCCACCCAAGCAAAGGGAGAAAATAAGACTCAGTGTTCTGCGATGTATGTCTCTTTGGTTATTAATTCCCCCAAGGGAAGGGAAAAAACAGGTGATTTATCACAGGATGTGCCGTTTCCACCGTCAAGGCGATGAGCACTCCTAAATAGCTGTCCCGTCTTTTCTCATATCAACTTAAATATTAGCAGAATCAGCTTTTATATACCCAGAGCGGTTACAGGAGTCCACGGTGTGTATTGAAGGAATGTCATGTTTCGTTAATATGGTTAGAGATAAAAAAGGAAAACTCTCGGGTTATGGTATTTCAGGGGATTGTCTAATGGAATAGGTACATTTTAGCTCAGAAAGTGCAGTGCAGAAAATTGCATTCCATCTGACACTAAGTTGGGTTGAATATTTGTTGGAAAGGATAAAAACGTCCACGTGAGCAATGGCTTTTAAATGAACGAATTTGTTAGAGGGTCCTCAAGCGGGCAGGTAGGGTATGGTTATCGACCTTGTCGAGGCGTGTGCAGTTGCATGGTGTCTGGTGAAAGGCCCTGATCATTGTTGATGGCCGAAGTGGCATTCCCTCGAGTGTTTACGTTTTGGAAGTTCCTGACAGAGTTTGGATAGACTGAGCGTAGACTCTGCGCCCTTTTTGTTTCATTGTTCACCCTATACGTAGGTCATCCTGTATAGTAAGATCAACACAGTGTAATCCGGGCCCCCAGTCGTGTCTTCTGAAATGAAAGCGGACAGTCACAAAACTGACACTTTGGAGCATCACAAGGAGTTCTGAATATACTTCGGAATTCGTCGACTCACCTACATTCTTTTGTCTATCAGTCAGACGTTGTGTCCGAAATGGACAGTTTTTTTTACGCCGCTGTTATGTCTGACGGCTTCCATTCTATGGTAGGGCGGTATAAAGCTTTGGTCAAAGCCACGCGTTTCGCGCTGCTTGACTATAATTTTACGAAGATTATAAATGTATTGCCTTGTCGGCGCTTTAGCAACTGTGCCTATATGTAGGTACTTTCCGTATGAAGTGCCTCCGGCACGGAGGCGGCCGGCAAGAAACATTAATGGAAACAAGGCTGCAGCCGAGGAGCTTTCCCTACGCGCGTGTTCCTGCCGCGAATCATCCATCCTATCGCAACCATGCAAGGCTTCTTATAAACCTACAGTATGAGCTTGGGCGAGAAGTACTATAAGTCCCATTAGTGGACTCTGCTCAGCCATAATTCAGTAATTATATCAGCAGAGTTGGCCAACCGTCCTTTCTAATTAAGGATCTGCTATGTGATTTGTTGGGCTTTCCAGACGACACATTATTTACGGCATATTCTCAGAAGTGGTGGCCATTCTCTATCAAAGCACACCTTGCATGCGTATGCCGAATTCTGGCATATCCCACCTCCTTCACTTGTAGAGTTCCAAACTTACAGAAAGGTGTTTTCTCTGAACCGTGGTGGAATGAAAGACTATAGTGCAACAAAGCAATTAACGTTTAAAGCACTCAGCTTACTGTTTCAAGAGGAATGTTATTTTATACCTCCAGCAGGTTCAACCTGAGTATTTCTTTCTCCAAGCCATACACCGGGAGTGGCTTTTAGCCTTCGTGGCAATTTTGCAATCTATACTTTGGTTATTAAGGCGCCCACATTATAGCCCTATACCAAGCCCCCCAGCCACCTCTTTTTACAATGGTAGTTTGTTAGGGAAAAAATGGCCCATTTTTGGAGATCGACCTGATATACCTTCATATAAAAATGCAAGTTGCAGACTTCTCCACTCTGAAATAGAAGCTTAGTTAACTCCAGGGTGAGTTGTTGGAATAGTTTTGCTTGATATTTCGAGAATTCGCCACCGTAACCTGTTCTGTGCTCCAAGGCACCGGTGGCAGCGAAATATTTTTTAGCGATGGTATTAAGTTAAGAATAGTACCTTAGTTTGTTTTATCGATCAGCCCCTCCCGATATTTTCTTTCCCAAATGTGACTGTCAAGAAAGAAAAATGATTTTATTTTGATAATCTGCTTCGCTGAAACATCATATCGACGAGTCTGTGATATGTTGCTCACATTCAAAAAGTTCTAACTCCCGTTTCAAATCTGTTGACATATACCCGCAGAAATGAAAATATAAGTCGGTTTCCCTCCCACCCAAAAAAAGTTTTGGGTTTTTTCCCGCCCATTTTTACGGGTAAGACGGTCACCTGTTAAACGATATCCCCACTGGACGTCAATCTGGCACATTTTGTATAAACATATTGATGATCAGTTGTGAAGGTAAGATTTATCAATCCATTTCGCGTCGTCACTTAAATCTTTGACAAGGGCTAATGCTAACGGCGGGGTCAGGCCTATTAGTGAGTATAGAAGGTATACATGTAATAGGACACCGTTTGTAATCCTTCAACCCGCCGTTTAATTGGGTTTGACAACGCGGGAAAGTCGGTCACTAACTCAAAGGAATCTTTGGCGCGGACTCGGTGTAAAACTCGCATATTGACAAATGGCCCTCGCAAAAACCTGACCGGATAGATCTTTCAGAATTCAAACCGTCGATAATGAATATCGAGTTTTGATTTTTTTTTTTTGTTCATTTAAATCAAGCATGTTAACCTAATATGTTCCCATCAAGGAGCGCTCTGTTTCCAAAGGATTAACCGCAATTCAAGTTGAGGAGGATTTTGTTTGGGCTGTCAAACTATACAGCTGCTGGCGTGAACGACGGAACAGCCTTTGATTGGAAGTGGGTGAAGTTAGTTTGGGCATGGTTTGGGTGACCTTCCCATCTCCATTCTTTAGCAAAGAGTACCTTGTGGTTGTTTTTACAACCTTGTGTAATTACTACATGCATCATTCGCGCCATCTAAAAATACCAGAGTCGTAGCAAATCTGTTGCGCCCATCAATCCACGCTGGCTAAGTGACACACCAGAGTCCATTAGTGGTTTCCTAAAACTCAACTGACAACTTGTGTATTACGTTAAACGAAACCAAGTCGTCATTTATACTGATTTGGAAATATTTTGCTGTAGAGTTACCTGTAGAGTTAGTGGTTGCCATGGAAACATGCAGTTCCACTTTATGCTCATGTCTTGATTATTTACTACGAAATGTTTGAAAGTTCAGAGGTATGACTTTGAATTAGATTTCCATTAAGGGTTCTTTGTGCATACACATCTAATGTATGTGCTTATATTTAGCATATTATACCTTTTAGGAGAAAATAAATAGCGGCATTCCAAATTCTGCCCGAGATAATTTTCTAACTTTTACAGGCATGGCAAGCAAAGCAAACAACACCTGCTGTTTAAATTAAACATTAATTTACAGCAGTTTAGAATGAACCTTTTGTCTCTGTTCGCATTATGCTTTCCCCTTGAAGTTGCGTCATGTTTGACGCGCTAAACTCCGGTGAGGCGCCATGCCGGTACACACAAGCGCGACTGAGATTGAATCACGGCACGCCCCACCGAGATGCTGGTCTTGTTTGCATTAATTTAATTTGTAAGGAACACGTTGGTAATCTTGACATCATAACAGTAACTGCAATTTAAAGAGACCACCTTGTTCAATTCCAGGTTTAGGAAGGTTGAGTACATTTTAGTTTTAAAGTGTTTTCGTTTTCAGTTTTTCTTATTAACAACACCAACAACAATCTTAAACATCGCTATATGCCGGTCAACTGAGCACCGGGGGAAGGGGGCGTGGCCAGGACTTTTTACATTCTGTAAAACGAACATCCGATATACACCTACATCTTAACCATAAAAGGGCCGGGTGGAATCCGCCTCCCTTCCACGACATTTTCCCCGGTACTGTCGCAGTTTCTTTCACGTTTCCAAGGCCTTTCTAAAGGTCTTTTATTCAGTATGTTTCTCGGTTACTTGACACAAATATTTTGAAAATCGGAAATAGCGTTCCAGCCTAAGACCCGTTTGCCGAGATAGGTCAGCCAGAAATAGTTTTTCCATTAACGCGCTCAATGCACACCGGCCGACACCCGTGTTGCCATGAATTCCAAATGACCGTAATTACAAAACATACCTTGGATTTAAAAAACTTAATTTTGCTGGTAATGACAAAACACTGTACAAACAAATTTTCAGAAAGATTGGGCAACGGACAACTGGGGCGCTGACCGTAAAAAGACAAAACAAGAAACGTCTACAGTAACGAGTTCCCTGTCTAATGTAATTATGGGATATTATTTAGTCCAGTCCAGTTAGTCCAAAAACGCCCAGGTATCAGAATATTAAAAGGATGTTGAATATCTTGTTTGGTAATAAAGAAATAACGATTAATATCAATTGCTTTCTCATCAGGCATCCGTTTACAAATTCATTTCCTGAATTCTGACTTTATCGTTCAATACATGTATTTATTTTCATCTGTAGAAAGGTCAAATTAATATTGTGCTTGATATAAAACCATTTAAACAAAATCTGAAAGGCAGATATTCCAAAGAGATAAAGCCAAAAGCTATAGGCGAGGCCTGATACAATAGTATAATTATTTTATTGTTAGAGATCGTTTCTCTTCGTAAGCCCTCATACATTGGTTAGTCGTTTAGTCTTTTACGGAAATCTGCACACTTAAAAAAAGTGACAACTTCAACAAATTAGATGTGGGACGTAACGCACTCGGTTATCCAATTAGTCCCGAAGGCTGTGTTGCATTCCTTCGTGCCACTGTGGTTTTTACCATGCGCTGATTGCTCTACCATGCATGCACGTGCACTTTCTCCTTACATCTTAACTGTCGCTTTCCAAGACGAATTTATTTGACTCTGCAGGCGGCACCCCCTGTGGCCGATGGATGTGCAATTCCCCTCACGGCCAGCGCGTTTTTTTTTTAATTGCATTTCAAGATTCGTCATGCTTTCCGTTTTCATCGTCAGACTGATGGCAAACGTTGCAGTTCTGGAATTATCGTTGTCACGCATGTGCTCTTAATGACACACAGGCAATTACGCCTTCATATCTTTGAGATGCAATGGAGCTTCCATTAACATTAACGAGGCAAATTAGGCACAGCTTGGTGTGAGCCGTCTACTTGCACGGCCAGACAGAATACATTTCCCATGTTGTGAACTTACAAGTCCCATTCGTGTTTTGCTGTTGCGTTTATTAATCTGTTTCCCACAGTTCTGTCAGCATCTGCATCGGTTGCTACCCGCAAACGGGTATCCAGATTTGGTATGCGAGCACCCATCGGTAGAATTTATTATATACAGTAACGACAGTTACCGATTTTGTTTTCTTTCAAAAAAATTGATGGACATTTAATCGAAGATTGACGTGTCCATCTGTACCCTCCAAATTAATGCATAAGCGCGCTTTAGTTTTCTAACAGACAGAAAATCCATTTCCAGACACTGTACATTGATGTCTGCAAGGCATGTATTCACACCCGTTCATCTGACGATATCACCAAGGCTTCACTTCCCTGGCTGCTGGCCGGGTTCTAACACCGGCGTGTCAAGTTCACAAATCAACGTTGTTCCTGTTTTTGTTTGTAGGCCTATAACTTTCTCTTCAACAACGCCACGACTCGACGTTGATGACGTCAGAATACTCGCTCTGTGTACCCAAGATCATTTTCTTTTCTCTCCAAACTATGGATGACCGCAGCTGTTTGGAAACAGCAGCACAAAGCAGGGACCCCTCTGATAAGGATACCTATATACAGTAGCGACAGCGCAAACTTTTCCAGGGGCAAACAGCCCGCACGAAAACAACACAGTATAATCGAAGTATCGTTCAAAAATGGAGAACGTTGCCAAGATATTGATGTGAACCGAGGGGCACACGTTCGTTTTAATTAATCTTGGTACATCCAACTACCGACAACAATATGCCATCTGAATTTGTTTTCGTTAAAACTTTAAGCATTAATCAAGATGAAAGCATCCTTAGAATGCGGCCACAGGCTTTGGGATATCAGAAGGGAATCACTCGACATAAAATGTGGGCAAGTTTTATCGATGGCTATACTTAAATTCCTGTTCAATATTTCATGAGGTGAAGTAGGACGCATCAATGTCAGGAAAAGAGAATAATTAACGGATGTTCGAGTTAATATGGTAGTGAAGCGTGCCGTTGTGTAAATTTTTTTGTACTGTTTTGGCAGGTCACTGATTTTGCTATAGATTAATATGATAATGTCAACTTTTTATAAAGTGTACCTAGTGTGATTTCATTTTAATGACTAAATCAAAGTATTAGTTAGATATACGCTGTAAAACAGCGCGTAGGGTTTAAACGCATTCCCAGACGCATTTCGATACAGATATCTAAACAGGTTGGTGAAACGTGTTAAGAAAAATGGGCACAAAAAGTGTAAATGTGTTCAAACTCTAAACATTTTTGTTTACAGTATTCATACGGATTATATTTATATTTTAATTTCACTTATTTACCCAGTCAGCTTTGATTTCTCCTAAAGCTTATTCAATCATATTGGTACATATTATCTGGTGCCTTCGGGGTTTGATTTGTCATCTTTTCAACTGACTCTAGACATAAGCGCCTATGTACATTTTCAACCTAAACCAGAATTTGTAGACATGCAGCAATGAACTACAGCTCCATAATGATGTTATTTCACCAGCTGGTGAGCATTTTCTCCATACTAAAGACAAATACACAGAGCTGACTTCACAGCTTTCGTAACTGCTCAGAATATCATTAACATTTCCCCTGGTATTATAACGCAGTCCTTGCATCCTTCAAAAATCCTCCAAGTAATCAACTCCATCGGACGGACATGACCTTTCAGAGGTAGAATGACCTTAGAGACCCACGTTGCAGATAAACTGTGTTCTGTAACAAACGAGCAGCTAAATCTTACTCTCGGCTATGTTTATTTACGCCGGACTCAGAGCTTCATCTCCGGAATTATCTCTCACATAAGTGACGCCAATTTATATCAGAATTCAAGTTGAATAATGATGCTTTTCCAATGTGAAGTTTCCTCTTCAAGGAGTACTTTCTGTGACTGCTGATAATCCCTTGCAAATAAGACCAGCCTTAAAAGTACATGTAGTCTGCGCACAGTCGCTGTCTACACCCTGCATCCATACTCTCAGCCGTTGAAGTTCACATTCACGACCTTTCCCATCCATTTCCAGCAGCCGTTGGCATGTAGAATGTGATCAGAATCACCGATAAGCAATTTTCGGCCTGTCTATATTGACTCGGAGGCATTATGCCGTACATCAATGATAGGGCCTCTGCATTTTGTACGTTTCTGTCGATCTTTGGCACTCTGGCTCATGCCTAATTCCTTGTACTCTAGAAGGGGGCACTCTAAATCACTGGAGGACACTCAACAGAAAAATCGGATGGAGTCCTTAAAGTCATAGTTGAGTGATTTTGGTTCCCATTTGCCATTTTGCTAAAATCGTTCCCCTGATGCTACGCGAGGATGTTCTATTCGCCCCGAGTGCACCTTCACTAGCAAGGATTATACCATGAAGCTATTAAACACGGCATTTTCTCCATACTTAATAGCTCCATGATTACACACTGTACATATGACCCTGATATATGGCTTGGTGGGTAGTTTTTCAACCTGGACAGGCGCTTATGCACACACCTGATAGTCACCGAAACTGGAAGCGCGTGCTCAGCGCGTCTGTCCTGCACCAACCCCATCTTCGTACCCACGGGTACGATCTTGCAGCGCCATGTTAGTTCCTACCATGCCTTGTGCGATTTTAACCCCTGGTATTGTAAGATTTAAATAGTCATGCCACTATCTCGGATGTTTAAATTATGACTGTAGTAAATGCGTTTACACCCGACGGAGATTTGCTTGTGCGTGACGTGCAGGAGAATACGTGGACGCGAGTGCGTAGCTCTTCAAATATGCGAGTGATTCACTTTACGTTATATTCATACTGAATATCCAGTCAGCGTGATATTCATGTTCTACACGACCAGGTTTAGTGAAGGAATGCGCACGCAGCCCATGGAGTCCAGCTTGGCACCAAACCTGGGGTATTTTTGGTTACCCCTAACTAGAAACATGTTTGTGACGTCAAAACAAAATGAAGTATTTTCAAGATGTATTTTTGCGTTGGGGAGATGTTAATTTATACAACGGGTTTTGCCCTTACCCAACGTATATGCTGATAAACACTGTATGATCAGTGCTTGTCCGAGAGCTTGCGAAAAAATTTACAAGCTTACTCGGGTGGGACTCGAACCTACGACCTCCTGCTATTAGTGCAGACGTCTTAACCCCTTGACCACCGAGCTTGCCGGGGTCGGGTGGCCGGTCCGAGTCAGGTGAAGCAGCAGGTACCGCGAACTATTTCAAGATGTATTTTTGCGTTGGGGAGATGTTAATCAACAAAAACGAAGTATCAGACACAGTTACGTCATCTGACAGAGGCGAGCGCCAGAGGAAACACTGTGGATGAACATCATTTCTTCTCAATATTCGGCATGTTTCTCACCAGTGCTGCTCTCTCTTTTCTTGTATGTTCTAGAAGAAACTATCCCTTTGGTGATCTGAATGTAACAACAAATTTTGGAATGTATAATTCACTAATGTGAAGGGTGACAAAACTGGTCTGTTTATTTTCCGCCATTTTTAACCGGCGCTGAACCAGCCCCAACCTTTGGTTTTCGTTCGGTCGGAAAAATGACGTCGCAGAGGCATAACCAAGTCGCCAAAAGCGCTCAACCAATGACCAAAGCTCGAACAATTTCATGGTTCGGGGCGCTGAAACACGCCCCTGCTTGGGTGAACTTGTGCATGTGGTAAGTTTCCACCAATGGGCCGTTGTAACTATGTAAAACCACGCCTTCTCTTGTTCTAACTTAGAGTGAATAGCGTGCGTTTAGCGACACCCGCCATGCATTTTGGATTAACAGTTGACGCTGTGATCTGCAGTATGCTTCGGGTATTTGGGGGCGTATTTGACACGAACTCTACGAACAAGTGCGTCCTCTACGGTGACATAGAAAGATAGGACAGGTATATGAGCGTCAATGCCAACATGAGCTTGGTGCCAATGCGAAGATGTTAAGGGGATTGTGCACATTCAAATGAAAATGAGTCATGCGCACGTGACCCTACGTGCACCTGCACGATGTGTTCAACACACTGGGGATGTTGCGAGTGCTGACACATCGCCACCCGGCTTAGTTTACCAACTCGGAGTCCTTTTCGGCTTTGTCGTTCTCTCATGGAATATCGAAATTCGTACGTCCTGTACTCAGTCAATATCTGTTGAGCTATTTGGAATAAGATCACTCATTGAACAAATGAAGCAGGCACAAAACCAGATCTCAGCTGGTTCGTAAGTTAGCACTTCCTGTTCGTTAAGTTTGCCATAAATATAGCTCCCAAACATCTTATGGAAGTAGTATTCTAAAGTTCTCAGATTTTGTTGATGTGATCATGTTTTGAATCACCGAAGGTAGGAGGTGGGGAATGTTTACCTATTTACTCCACTGAAAAGTGTATAGCCAGACAACTGCGACGTGGTCTAAATTTGCCTGATGCAGACGTCAATGATTTGCTCGCTAGCTCCGGGCAATGTCGTGATGCCTGCGTCAGAGACAGACTGCATCCTTCAGTGGCGGTTCCCCTGTTCCCATGGAGACAGGAAGTCAAAGCTTAGAGAATACACTGGTGGCTTATATTAGCGGAGTTTCGGCAATAATCATGTGACTCTAATAGCGTTTTCGACACTAGTCACGTTTCTCGCTCTTTTTTCCTAAAAGATGTTGTTTGATTTCCCACAGAGTGCTCGAAGTTTTTTGTTGCGTTACTTCCCCCGCTCTCTTTAAATACACTTCTCCGTGGTGGTCATCACAACTTTGCCATTTGGTGGAATTTAACAGCCTCCAGTGCTGTTTAGCCTGTGACTTCCTCTGTAGTGAGTAACCTCACCATCAGTCAGTAGATCTTATTCCATGAATAAGGTAGGACAGTTTTGTTCATTTCAGACGGTATATATTGCTCTCAACTTGGCAATTCCGACGTACAACTCAAACATAATAGGTATACATGTATATCAGAACAATATATCACGTGATGTGACGGTGTAATAACTTCGTCCTTCAATATTATTTCAAGAGCAGAGGCATGTTGCCAGTTGCATCCCGGTATTTCGGACAGGACAGGAATGCTTGTGGAGAGGCTTTCGTAGCAAAATTTCCCGCCAACCTCGGCCACACCTTGTCTTCGGCGGGAGGAAAAAAAATAAGGCTGCCTGAACCAAAACAAATATCCTATTCTGCGTTCACCGTTCCGTGTGTTTTTGTTGAAGGTTTACTAGCACGATCGTGTAAACACGAGGAGCGTTTGAAATGTATGATTCGTCAGGGTGTAGACGAGGTTGAAAGACTTGAACTTAATATCGCCAAAGGTGACTCAATAACTCGGTTGCTATTTGTGCGAGCGCAGTAGTTACGTGTCTTGGTTGTCCCGCATTTCGAGTACTTTCTAACACATTATGTATTTATTCTTTTAATGTACATTGTTTATACCTGTCGGAAATCCAAGAAGTTACATTTCTAAAACCTAAGCGTTTCGTTTACCGAAAGCGAGAGATTAGTTGTTTCGCGTTTCGAATGATAATCGGAAGGGGACTGTTTTTGAAATTTTGTGTGGATTTGAATTTATACGTATCGAAACGAAACGTAACCTCCTCGCACGGGGACTGGACTCCTCTCTGTCCCCTGCCACCATTGTGGAGGTGCTTTTGCACGGAGTCCATACGCAATCTGGTGGTTTGTTTTGAGCACGAGGTTGAATGACATAAGCGATCTTAGTAGCACACTTAAAGTTCCTGCAGCACATGCTCGCTCGTTTGGTTGGGGTGAGAGTAATTTACCCAATCAGCAGTTTTCTTAATATGTCAGACAGGCCAGGGTTGATAGCAAGTTGGCATTGAGTTGGTCATGTGTGTACGGCAGCTGATACCCTGTCACCCCAATCAAAGGCGGCGGCCTCTGTCCTGCATCCGCAGATACATCATCAGTTACACCGATGTGCATGTACCTCACGTTTCAGCACTCGCCGGGAGTAAACATTTCACCCCTTCTCCGGAAAAAGCCATTTCAAGCTTGTTTCGTTTGCTTACCGGGACAGGCCATCTTCACCGGCGGTGGAGACATGCTCAAGATGAGAGGAGCCCTCGCCTGCCTGGTGTTCATGGCAGCCGAACGTGAGGCCAAACAAAAACATTTTCCCTGCAGCCTACCCCTTTTTTTTTCCGATCAATAGCCGCCCCCCCCGTCGTACACGTTCAGTGAAGTTGTCAAGCCCGTTTTGTGACGCGTGTGCATTTATATCTGCCTTTTGGGCTCTCTGAAGTGCAGGATGTTGGGTCTTGATAGAACAGTTCAAAAGAACTGTCTAGACAAAGCACGAATAGCCGAGCGCATTGCTCTCTATATTACAACTTGAATAGCTTCAGATATTGCATCCCGAAGGGGTTTTTTTGCACTTGTGGTCTGCCCCTTACAGTTCGTTCTCCACGGAAACTGAGTGCACTTTTTAAAGTAAATTTCTTTAACGATTTTGTGAGAGGTTTGTGCTCAGGGTTAATTTGGGATGCTGTTCACCCTCCAAAGTGTGTGTGTGCCTGCGTCGTCACTGAACGATTTAGCATGGCGACTCTAAGCGGGAAGCACATTGCCCGGCGATGCCAAACTTATCTTGCAGTAAGCACGTGATAATGCATATTGCGTGCAGTGCCTATGGCATTTTGGTGTTATGCACAAATGTACATTATGTGTATCTCGGCGACAAAATGGCATAGCCAGTTTAATGCTGAGAATCATTTTTCTGAATCCCCTTTTTAATGTTTGCTGGGGTCACTATCTACCTTACCAAAATTTGATTTCCTCTATTGCCTATCCGTTGACAAAAACGTTCATAAGATTCACGTTTGTAATCAGCTGTACAGGCTGATCACGCTCGTATAGAGACAGGTGCAGGTCTGGATTGAACTGCGTCAGTTTTGTTCAGCACCTAGGTGACCTGGGTAAGCCCATGGTTCCCACACATTACCTTCCTCAATCATTGGCTCCCAACGTTTGATTGCCTCGTTCAGCTTTCCTTCATTTAACTGTGGTCTACTGCTCGGTAATAGCAACTCCACCACTGTTTACTTTTATTCGCAACTCGGCAATTTCTTTCGCGCGGGTAAGTTATTTTTAGGTTCTGCAATTCAGTAAGAGATGTCACTTGACATCTCAGCACTTCCGCGTGTCCAAGGGACCGGCAGTAATCTCTTGGGAGACGATTAATTTGCTCACCTGAGGACTAAAGTTTCGTCTTTTTCATCTTAGATCAGATTCCAAAGGCACTTCGTCGGGGGACGTCCTTTGCAGTGTTAAGGATCAATCGCTGCTGCTGAACTTGACGCCGGAAGGGCACGAGAGAAACGCACGTGTAAATGGAGGTCCTTTGTGAAGAGCAGCGTTAGAGACGTTGGAGTGCGAGTGGTCAAACGGTTATTGTTGCTCAGCCGAATGGAGAGTTTTGTATTGCTTTGTGCGCCTCACTAGGAACATCAGAGCACCAACCGATTGGTAAGTCATTCGATGTTAAGTGATGGTTGTGATGTGTGTCTAACTTCGTAAATTCTGTCACGTTGTGTACACTGCTCCAAAAGGTTATTTTAAAAATTGTCTTATGCTAATCACGAGTTGAACATGTATGCTTGGACAGGGATAGTGAAATTGATGTCCGGATGACGTCCATCCATTTTATACCGGTAAGTGAAAGTGAAAAAGAGAACAATAACATTGCGACTGATCGCTTATTGAAAGGGAATTTATTTCAAAAGTGTACTTCAAAATGTATAAAATGTACTCTTGTTTGCTTTAATGCCTCAGTCATCGGGCAATACCCGATGACTGAGGTACGTCGAATCGTTCACTTATTAATAAATGATATATTGATAAGGATTCAATCTAAAGTCGTCGGCAGAGACGGCTGGAGTGGAGAGGATGGATAGTGTCATGACGGAACATGAACATCACACTCTAAGCTGCACCGATACTTCATCCTGTCCGTTTATTAACTTATCCGTCGAAAAAAATCGTGTTTTCCTTGCAAGATATAAAAACATCCTCTCAGTCTCCTCCGGTGTTTGGATTGGGGGGGGGGATGTGGCATATAGTGGTTACAGCTCATGAATCAGGATGAGGAGTTCGAGGGATGAATTCAGCTGTATATCCTTAACACTTTTGTTTCTCACTTGCCCACTCGCTCAACCCACTTACAGTCAAAATGGAACTGAAACATACTGTGTACTCGCATCTAGTACATACAACATGAATATCAATATTTTCTTTCAAGGCCTTTCAAGGAAACTGGAGGCATCTACTCACCGGCCCGATGAACCATGTTGGCTCTCAACAGACTGCGCACTTTTTGGAAACAATATTTGAAATACTGTGCCAAGCAGTGTCGCTGGGAGCGGGGCTTTGCACATGTACTGGCTATGACTAGGTAGCGCACAGCGATCTCCCTGCTGTACCCATCGGCTTGTCCATCTTTTACAGTCAGGCGACTATCACATGTACTGATATAACCTGATAACCAGGATTCCTATAGCTCATGAAATGAAACAAACAAATATCACGTAACTTTGTAATACCTTGGGATGAGCCATTTTATCAACCCTTCTCGAGTGATTTTGTAATGTCCTTGTCGCTATAAGTTAAATTTACCGTAGTAAACAGTGTTCTTTTTTGATCGCTGTTGATCGACGATACACTCGTCTGTGATTAAAGACCTTTCATCTGGTCGTTTTGAGACACGGTGTGCCATCTCTCTTCATGAAGGGGCCTATATAGGCCTATATCACATAATGAATGCGTATACATGTTCCACGACGTAAGCCTTAAAATGAAAAAGGGATAGTGCTAGCCCAGACTGACATTACAGCTTTGATTGTGAAAATGAAAATTTGCATTAGCATAAAAAACAAAAAGGCACCTATATACCCTTTAAAAATGGCAAACCAGAAATCGACAATAAGATTAAATGGGACACATGGGTGAAATTTCAAGGACTGCATGAAACAATTACGGTACATTGCACTGGCCTTTAAATGTGAAAGACTCTACAGGTGTCTGAAAACGATTTAGTTAATTTTATTCTAATAGTAAATAATTTAACAATCGTCCCTCGATGATTTGTACGTCAACACATGTTTGGCTGCATACCACGTGGTGAGTTTAAATAACAATTACAGTTTAAAGTCAAATACAGTCAACATTCGTATGGCATTTCATTCTTGCCCTCTCCATTCTAATAGTTTGTTAAAAAATAAATCGATCAGTAAACCCTTGCCTGCGTGTAACATAATTCTCAACGTAATAAATAAAATCAAACAATGTCGAACTCTTGAACTGTTAATCCCTTGTGAATTGGAATTACTAAAAACAATCGGTTCACTTTTTACCCAATTTAAATTGTGTTTTACTTGAAATAGTGAGCAGCCCTTGCTGAATTGAAAACGTTTTACAAATAAGGAAGTTTATGAGTGCAACGTTAAGGATAACCTCAAAAGTCGTCGAATGTTTCATTCTATTCGTGTAAGAGAATATTTTAAATACAAAATATAATCATTCTTTTCATTTCATTAAACGGCTGAGAAAACAAGTGTTGCATTACCTGAATAAATCCTAAATAAATCCCTTCAGAATAATTCCCAACATCACACTGTTTGTATTAAGACGTTACAACATGAGGAATGCAAGTGGTGTGGCCGTGCTCATGGCTGAAACGTTGAGTTATCCAGTTACCCGCCGAATGGAACGCTCTATGGTCTCGTTGCGGTTCCGGTTGCGTTGCGACACGTGATCAGTTATCCACCGATGAGATGACGGGGATGTGTGCAGGCGTTGCATAAGAATAGACACAGGGACCACTCGAGCATAAAGCAACGAGATTGGTAGAACGGGTTTTGACAGTATGGACAGCATGATTTAAATTTGGATGACAGAAGAACCGAATTCCTCGAAGGAACGTCAGATCAATACCCTTTCAAAAGCCGCATGTAACACGATAGTACAGAAATAATGGGCCTAGTGACAGGTTCGGAGTTTATGGACACAGAATAACGATTTATTTGAAATAAGTAGCCGCTGCCTCTAGACTGTAGTAGCCTAACATAATACACAAATCGTAAAGATAAAAGCGTCTGCGTTTTGATTGCATCAGAGTCTTTCTGAAAGGAAAAACGCGAACCGCTGCAAAGTGAATATAGAATTGTGTTATATTCTGACAGGTATCGCTTGATTATAGCTCGCTTCCAGACCTAAAGTGCAGCTATCATCACATTACATGAACACCTGATTTATATGTCTCCGTAAACAGAAATCTGGAGACATGTAGGTGACACGTCGTGTCGCGTTGTGTTTTCCTTTAATCTGACGCAGAAATCCACCACAGGCCTCTTGAGGGTGTCCTCAGCGTTTGAAACATCACATCTTGTAAAATGAGTAACGTGTTCTACATGGAACCAGCCATTTTATTCATTTTTGGGGAGGCATTGTGCGGCTGTCATTTTCTTTGAGTGAACCGTAAAACTTGATTCTGCGATGCTTGTGGTGGTTAGATGCGTTGTTAGCTGTAAAATTGCTATTCTAGTCATGTGTTGGACAACCGAAGCAGATGAGCCTCTCGTCCTTTCCTTTCGCCTACACATAGCTGTCTCGCTGCATGACGCTGAAGGTACTTTTAAACAATTAACTCCTGCCATGAGTTCTTAATTGACATGATATGGGCCACCTGCTCAAGTGACGTCAGAAGTCATGTGCGTCACCGCAGACCTTGAAGAAATTATTGTTTTGGCCGCTAGTTTATACGTGCCTCCTTGAAAAAAAGACTCAGTTATGATCACGTGGCCATGAACAACCCTTGCATGAAGGGTATGCGGCCCAATGTCATATTGATGAATGCTATAAGGAGAAACTGTTGGTGAGCAAAAATTTTCTTTCAACATGAGATAAGAATGTGTGACACATATTGGAAACTTGTGTTTGGTAAGCAAATGATTTTTTCGCTTTACTTCCGTGAAATTAGCCCATTATATTCAAACTGGCCTCCTGTGAAATGAATCCCGCTGGAAGCAGGTTTCTTGTTCCCAGAAATTGGCCTCATAATTATTAAATTAAGGGACCGTAACAAATGGGTCTCCTGTAAATTGTATGTCAGCGAACCGAGCAATTCATATTCCCAGTTTTCTGAAATTGGCTCCATTTTTTTCAAAGAAACCGGCCCTAGTGTAAATAGAGCTCAAGCGAAGCGTATCCACATCTGCACCTGTACTATGTGCACGCAGCAAAGGCTCATTGCTGATGTTAAAATAAAGAAAAGCTAATTGTCCGCGTCCTCGTGCCCAGAAGGGTCATTCTGTTAGTAGGTAGTTTTTTTCTCCTTCCCAGCATGTGCTTTATTTCCAAAAGTGTTGGACTTATGATCTGTGCATGATGCATAAAAGGACATTATTCCGGCAATTTGTTTTTATCATGTGACAGGAATCGTCTGCCTAAGCACCCCCCCTCTCTATGCTGAACACGCTCTGCGGTCGCATAGGTTGTTGCTTTTTGTTTGTTTTGTCAACCATCGTTAAAACACTGCTCGAGTATTCTGTCAAAGTTCATGGAATGAAGTCATTTCAGTCATTCTTTTCATTTCCGAATTTTGCTCGAAAATCCTGGGATCAGGGGTTCACGTTAAATGCAAAAGTTATCCCACAAATGAACATGTTTTTCCATGAGATGTCTTATTAAACGCTTTTCCGACTAAAATAAGCCTTGGAGAGCAAAGTGTGCGTCTTTGGAAGGAATATTTCATAAATCGTGACTAATACTTTGGATGTTGATCCGTCCATAGCCACCGTAATCATTCGATTACCGTAGAACCATCCTGTCGCCATGCAGAAGCAAGTTACCTTCCTTATAACCCTTGCTTGCGTTCAGATCTGTTGGATGATTCCGTCCCTATATCTAGTTACCAAAGCAAATTATGGCAGTCTAACGAATGGGCTCGTTCCAGACAGTGCAAACTGCATGTCCCGACAGAACTTAGTTCAACTGACCCAGTCTGCAGCTCTCAGCCCCTGCTTAAACTCTTCATCCGCCGTGTGATGGGACACTAATGAAGTTCAAACAGAGAGAAAGCTGCCGTCTTACCTACAATTTCCTGAAAGAAAATAGTTGGCTTCGTTTTTCCCGTTTTTGCTTGTCGTGTTTGTCATGAACTGGGCTAAGGAGGCACGACAGAGTCAATTCTAACTTTGCCCTTGTACATCCGCGACAACTAGATGTACTGTCTTTGTAAATGACACTTAAATACGACATAAATCTTTATATCGTGAATGCCTTTGTCGTGGCAAGTAAATCAAACTGGAATAACCTTGTATACCGTGTGATTTATTTCATTGGCTTGTATTGGCATTGGGTTAAAAGGGGGTTTTTCTTTGGTGTATACATTAAGTTATTGTATGTTTTAACGAATGTTGGAATTTCGCCTATTTCGGAAAAAAATACATCGATTGTTAATCTTCCTCACAATTTGTCTGTGTTTTACAAAGTGACAGGGTTTTGTGCTCGTGCTTCCTCTCTTGGTAAGGCGAGTCCAAAACATTTCTCGTAAGAAAAAAACATCGTGAGTCTTTTCGTGTCCCGCTGGCTTGGTAATTACCTTACGTAAGGCGAGACATCGCTCTTGCCCCTGGACATGGGGTCGCGAGCATAGGTAAGCCGATGCGTTTAGACCTCACCAGTTCACCATCGAGCGCCGCTCCAAAGCAAATCGGATCTGGGGAGTTGGTAATATGGAGCACGCAGTCGATATCGTGCCGTGACACACATACATTGCTGTACCTTGCCATTCGACTGGAAATGGTAACGTTTTGGAGAAGTGTTTACGAGAGAATAATTTATGTGAATAATTAAAAGAAACCTTCACGTAGGCTATTTCATTTGAAAACGGCTTTCAGCCTTTCAAACAAAGGAGTTGCAACGCGGGATCAGCATCCTATTTGATTTAGCGAAAACAGCCTCAGGGGTTAATCCATGGAGAGTGGGGATTAAGATGTTGAAAGTGTTTCTGGTTTTCTTCAATTCATCTCAACTGTGGTAATAATGTGTTTATGCTAGCCCTATCCACTGCCCTGCAAGTGTACCACTTAAACTTAACTTCTAACCCTCCAGAGACAGATTCATAAACAACATGCTCGACGTATCGGGCTGAAACACTTGACACGAAGGCCATGCCTCTTGAAGACCTCTCAACGCGAATTATATCTTGCCCTTGCGGCTGGCAAAGTGGTGGTTCACACGACAGCAGAAATAGTTGTCGAAAACTTGGAGGGCATTTCAAGTTCAATAAGTGGCGTGAAGTGATTTTTTAGTCTCGTGCACGTGCATGCACCTCTTTGGTCAACCTATCGGTGAATGCAATACTGTCCATCCGTTTCCGGATAGCGTTGCGGGGCGTGCATATTCTCACCGTTCATTGTCCCTCGTATATTTACACTTTCACCTGTTTTTCACAAAATTCATCAGTCTCGTCCCCTTTGATTTGCATGCCCCTGCTTCAACCCCTAGTCCGCCCTCCACTCGGTCTTCTGGTCTCCAGCGGTCGGCGAATATTATAATAGGATTCTTCTATAGCATCGGGTTTTCTTCTTAGCGACATCAGTGACCCCCGTCGCTTTACCTGTTGCAACATCTCTTCACAGTTTTACCAGATTTCCCACGCAATGTTCACATGTAGGCCCTAATCCAAATCAAAATGTTACGAATCTAACATTCTCTAAGTTGAAAAGATAAAAAGGATTGATCTGATTTTCTAAAAAGTGAAAGCAATCACCTAAAACAGTGCTTAAGTTGAGTGGATCTATATATTTTTCTCCTTCTTTCTCCTGGCTTCCGTTTTAATGTCCATTAAGTTGAATGGTTCGAAGATAATTAGTGGCAGAGGTGGGATCGAATGGCAGGGTATCGCAATTCAATCTGGGACCGGGTCATGTTGATGAGATGGGAAATAAAAGTAAGAAGATCGATCTCCGTCTCTGAGAACAAATCATTACGGTGCTAAGGTTTACAACACGGTCTGACACCTAAGGGCTTGCAGATTCTTGCCTTTCGTTCGTACAAGATTAGGTGGACAGCTTTCTGTGTCCAGAGTGCAATAAAATTAGACCTCGAGCCATTTTAATAAATGATTTCAGCTTTTAAAGGTAAATGATTAAAACGGGTTCCATTTATACTGACCCCAAGCAAGCCGAAAGTATCGGGTGACGATGATTTCCGTCTCTAATGAACTTTCGATGGAATAGGGGATGGTTGTAAATCGGTGTTAACGTCTTACCGAAACTAGGCCTGCTTGAATAATCCAAATTTAGGAATGCATATACATGTAATAAGCTGCAAAATCATGTTAGCATAGGCCTGTTCAAATTTGACGCTAACGCAAAACAGATGTCTGATCGCTGTCTGCTTGTGAAAACTCGATTGCAGCTGGCTTGCTAAATTGATTTAATCTGGGGCAGCTTGCTGAGGCATGTTCTTATTCCTCTTTGGCTGAAGCAACGTTGCAACATCTTGCTTGCCCTAACCCGACATAGTGGCATTTGGCCCCGTTAAATGAGTCGGTTTTTGCCCACATAATGCTCGCTGGAAGATGTTAAGAGATTTTCAAAGAATGTAAGTGCTGACGTAGTGTTAACAGATATACTGGAGCCCTACCTTAAAGTTCTGGCCTGTACTTGAGGAAAAATTCTTTCAATAGCTCTTCCAACTACTAAATCTGATAAGGCTTGCTTATGCCACTTATTAAGTCTTAGATCACAGTCCCAGTTCCTTAAATAAAATTGTGAAATTTGTCGACTTTTCCAAACGCGCATTGGGTCGTCATATTTCGCGTATTGTGACTGGCCAACGCCTGTATTACAGCTTGGCGTCAGTGGTACAACAATCAGTAAAATGTCACATGCTTGTATGCGGATATGCATGCAGATCACACAAAATATGGACCAGAGCCAACATTATAGCATGTAAGAGATTCTCGGAACCCCACTTTCCCATAGTAACATTAACGGGAAAGCGTCCCTGAAGCAGTGGAATAGCCAGCGGGGGGAATGTCCCCCAAATTCCAGGTGCCCCCCTGAAAAAGACGGAGGAATGAATAGAACAAGGCTGACAAAAACTTGGCCCAAAAACCGCATCACTGAAAGCTGGTCCCTCCATAAGATGCTGGTGCCCCTTTGTGCTCCCTCCCACCAGTAAATCCTAGCTACGCCACTGCCCCAAAGTGGTTTTGTCATCTCGTGAGAGGAGCGTAGAAACATGCAAGATGGTATGTGCTAATTGTTTACATGTAACATCCACATGGTTGGCTAAGACTTGTAAACGATGTGATGCTTTGGTGCCTCGGCATTTCGTTCGTGCAGGACAAAACTGAAAGCAGCAACGGGCGTGAGAGGCAGGTGGGGGATGTGATGGCGTGTCTAAAAATTAGCGGGAATTCTGAGGAGAGCAGTTACCCATTTCAAGCTGTTGTGCAAGTCAAAATACTGTGCGGTATAATGTATTGGCTTATCGCTCGCTTGAGAGGAGGCGAACTTCTGTCAGTAGAACTCTGATGGTAATTCGAATCGTCCATATCCCGCTGTAAAAGGTTTTGTCAGGGGGAATGTTTTTTTCTGTGGACTCACACAACCCTGGGGACATGCCCTTTTACTCAAGAACTGAGGGACATCAAATCCTTCTGCATGGACTTATTTATGCAGTTTCAGCTAAAATCGCTGTGAACTGTTCCTCACGAAAATAATGAGGGCCTCCCAGTCTTATAAATAATTCTTGTCTCTTGCCATCCATGGGATTTGCAGATAATGGACATTATGAAAAGATAATTTAACTACATGTAGTTCTGTGCACCACGAGTCTAACTGTGAAGTGTCCCCGAGAGGCTTCCTGATTTCTTCCCCTCGTATCTGCATAACATGAGTTTCCCAGGTCTCCGAGCTGACATCTCCGAAGTTGGTGACTCGAGTGTTGATGTCGATCCCGTCATGTCCCAGTGGTTAGATTTTCATCAAGTCCACCGTGCCCTTCCTCCCCAGGACGAGTCACGAGGGCCTGGCGGCGGGCGAATGGAAAAGCACCTTCCCTCTGTGACTGCAGACCTCTGCTGTGCCGTTGGACGGGCACACGGGAAACAAGCTCGCCCTGAATGAAAAACACTTGAGTGGATTTGACGAGTGGTTTCTGGAGCTCATTACCGGGCGCAGAGAGAGAGAGGATGTTGCCTCTTTGTATCTCCCAGATACATCCCCAACACGCTTGAATGACACCAGTAGTGCGTAATAGGCCACGCTCCCTTTTAAAGGAAAATACCGAGCACCCCATCGGGGCGACAGTTCGTGCTGAGCCTCGTTAAGTTGTGAAGGGTGGTACGAGCTGCTCTGGGTTTTTTGTGCGGATGTCGGAGCTGGCCAGTGGGAGGACCCGTGATTGAAAGGCGTGCATCTCTATAGCAGATGTCAAGATTGGTGAAATCTTCCACAACGGAGTTAGGTCTTTCCTTATTGTGTGGTTGTGTTTGTTCATTGTCACTTGTGGTAGTTGTCAAGTAAGAGTAAATGCTACGTATTTGCAAACGTCAAACAGGGGATCTTTAACCGTGCAGTAGGGTGCAATGCCATGTCTCGGTTGTGCCTTAATCGGTGTTTACGTGCACGTTTTCCCATTTACGAACTCTATAAAACCGGAATTTAAAGAAAAGTTTTTTGAAGTTAATGCGTTTAAAACAAACCCCAAACTCGATTTTCACCCCAAAATATTTGGAGCCAAGGATTTTCAGTTCACTTAACCGAGTCCCGCATCGTTGTGTGTGTACATGATTCCTCAAACACTTTAACAAAGAAACTTATTCTCTCTTTTTTAGTCGGTCCCGCCATTTGTGTAGGCCTAATCCTTTTCTGTCTGTCAATCAAGAGGGAAAACCATGATGCGTGTCTCAACACGGATTAAACTGTGATAGTGCTTTGCAGAAAACTTCGTCCTCACATCAGAAGATTACTGATCTAACCCTAGCACATCTTCCACGCCAGAGTGATGTTTGGTTTGTCGACTGAGTTTATGTCTTTTCAATGGAATAGAGGTCACTTGACATTGCTTTATTCCCACACTGCTGTGATAAATACTTGCCATTTGTCGTGCTGAAAATTATCACTTGAAAAAAAAAACTTACAGGTATTTTCTCCATGTTATAACTTTTTAATTCCTTTAAACTTGGGAAGTGCCCAATTTTCTACTCTTTCCGAAATATACCGTAGGCCACGTGCACCCATGACTCTAACGAACAGACAAATAAAATTAGGCCCCCCCCCAAAAAAACACTCGTTCATCTTTTTCGAAATTAAATTATGACCAATTATTGTTATCTGTAACCAGGTGCCAGACATTGTTCAATATTCACTTGAACATTTCACTGCGCCTTCGGTTATATATATCGTCAAGTCACAGTCGCCCTAGTTGAAATTGGCGTGTTCTATCCCTACGGCGCACATTTGACGGGGAAGAGGAAAATATTTTGTCCTATTAAGGAAAAAATCCCTGCAGGATTTGGAGCCTGTCCTGGATGTTGCCGGAAGAAGGAATATGGAGGGCCCTGTGCGGTTTCTGCCAGCTAGTGATAGGTTCGATTCACCTTCGGGGGGGCCCTTGTACTGCGACATGCTCATCAGTGCCTGCTCGTGTTTGATGGGAGTTGAACGATCTCTTTGACATAGATTTTGTTTTCTTGGCCAGTTCGTGCCGAAGATTTTCGGAGCGGCAAAGTTGGACAAACACACGGGTGTCACATCGGTGACAAAGTCGGAATTGCATGGCGGATAACGTTTCCCTGTGCCAGGGACGGGCGCGATTGTTCAAGCCAGACAGGTTGGGCCTGTTCGCGATTAAACGGAGCTTTCGCTCTCAAGTGAGCAGTTTATATTGGAGTGGGATAAATGCCTCGGCATGTTTGCCCGCAAACAACAGTAAGCAGACAACACGTTCAGCGTGTTCACACCACACACACTCACCCTTGTGACCCGGGTCATTACGAACCATCTCAGCTAAAAGTTGCTGAAATGGTAGGACCGGTACGTTGCAGGCTCATTAATGGTGACTCCCCAGAACAACCTAACTCGACTTACCGTGAAAAAGTTCACTTTGCTCTTACATGGCACCCATTTGCTCAACGAACGGCTTAATGATGGCGACAACAACCACGGAAAGAGGTCGTCCATTCTTACATTAGAGTGCCCTGCAAACACAGCACCTGGTCTTATATCACGAGAGAAGTTGATATGATTAGACAGATGTACGGAGGATTGTGTACATAGTGACCAACATTTCAACAAATCTCAATGACTCTGGTGACGACGGTGCTGTGTGAGATGTCGCTTTCTATCGGGAAGTATCCTGATTGCATTTTTTCTGGCTGCCACAGTGTGCGGTATATGTATTGGTTACAAATTCCTGCGCATTTCCTTTTTATAAGGACTGCACTTTCGTGTCAACATTTTGTTCAATGTTGAACCGCATGTGTTCAACTTACCTGTACTTTCAGTGAACCTTTTTTTTAAAATCCGGCAGAGGATGTCGTCGATTTTGCATTACATTAAAAAAGCGCGTTACATTGGAACACGAACCCCTGACTTAAGATTTATTTAAAACCCAGTTTCTTGAAAAAGATCATTTAGGCAATTTACTTTTTCAATTTGACGTCTGTGTATTGAAAACCGTTCGAGGGGCGATGTGCAAACAGTTGAATTGTGTACGGACTTGAGACACATGGAAATTGGGTACCTCCTGTAATCTGTCAAGACTAGTTCTCGACCAGCGCCATTTCCCGTTTCCGTTGCTTCAGTGTGAAGAGCTATAACGATTTTTTGTATCACTTTGGCGAAGTCGATTGTAATATTATGTACAGGAAGCAGAGGTGGGTCGGGGATAAAACTTCTCTCAGATTTCCAAAACTGAATATTTACTCGTGAAAACTACTTTTCCAGTTTGAAAAAGGCATGAGCTGCCTGAAAAAAATTTATATATAACAATACGCAGCACAGTTTGGAGTCCCACTTTAAAGCATCCGGTTTTGTGATTTTTTTCGAAAAAACCTTGATATTTAGTTCTGACTGGAGCCCAGTTGTTACTGTGATGGTCTATTAAGTATCTTTCATGAAGATTAATTGCCGGTTTAACCAGTAAAGCTGTCAACACTTTAACATCAATTTGTCTGATGTTCTAAATGAGTATTGTTATAATATCTCCCAGTGCCAAACCGAGATAACTTTGAGATAAGTTTCTTCTGTAAGTTTGAGCAATGCCATTTGTGTGCAAGACAGAGTGTGCTTTACTCTCGGTTTTTTCTGCTGTTTTTATTATTTTGCACGGTTGGCCTAATTTTACAATTCCACATCTTGAGAACATCCAGATCTTCCCAAGTAAATGGATGCGTCATCCTTAAAACTGATGCAGTGACGTAGAGAAAGCCATATGGGCCAACACTTTGAGTGCTTTTTATTTTGTCAGTTTGAAGAGGACCTACTCCCCCGGACACTGTCTGGCTCCTTTTCTCGAGCACGGTCCGAATGCCCAGCAGCACAGCGAAGCCCCCGTAGAGTGATAATGCCTCATGGTTCCAGAATGCATCGATGCCCGATAGGCGTATCACCCCATTTCTTTTCCTTGAAGAGAATCTTTCGCTTCACTGACCGTGGCATGATGAAATTGTAGTAAAAGATATGATGGGGGATGAGACAAACGAAGCTCGTTTCAGCTGAATAAGATAAGACGTGGCTTAAGTGGGAAAAACACCCTCAGGGTGGTGTCGTCTCCACTGGAATCAAAGCGATAAGGTTGATCCACAAAAACATGAGGAGCATACCATAGTTTTGGGTACATTACCTCGCGTCTGATGTTGATTTCAAAATGGGACGCGATCATCCTGAAACTCTCGCACACTGAAGATGTTAGATTTTTAGAGTTTGAGCAAATGAGTTTCTGTATCTGACTGTCTATTGACAGATATTTAAGTGTTCTATTGTATTATTTTATATCATCTGATGTGGAGGTTGTTGACAGTGTTGAGCCGGTTCTGTAAAGCAGATGTCTCAGTTTTCGTGTGGTAGTTACAAGATGAATCCCGAAGGAAAAACCCGGAAAGAACATTCCAGACATCCGGGATTTCCCTTTAGAAACTGAGCCTACGTATGACCACCCGCTTGCTGTTTTACTTGGTCATACGCTGTCGAATTCCCTGCTGATACAGTCCGAAATTGCGGCATTGTAAGTAAACAAAAATCAATTTGTCTTTTTTTTCTCTCCTCCTTGTCATTTTCAGCACTATGGCGAACCTGACGGGAGCTCTTAACCTATCGTCGACGGGTGCCATGGTAACAAGTTGGAGCCCCTACGTCACAGACGCGCAGGCCGATCTCCTGAACACAACCGACGACGGGATCACAGCGCCCCCGTCCGGTAATGTGATCGTCGTGGATGAAACCTACTATCCGATGATCGTGTATTCCTTCGTGGACAAGGTTCTCGTTATTGTGGTCATGCCTATTATTTTCACCATTGGTGTACTGGGCAACAGTGCAGTCATCATAGCTTTCTTTCGCTATCTCTACATGCGAACGGTCACCAACCATTACCTCATCAACCTAGCCGTCGCCGACTTGACATTCCTCCTTTTCTCCGTCCCCCAGTTCTGGGTGCAGTACCTGACCACGCCCATAATTGGGGACTACACTTATCTCCCCCCGGAGTTCTGCAAGATCAGTATTTTTCTGACGGACAGCGCGGTGATCGCATCCGGCCTGATCGTCATCCTGGTGACATTCGAGAGGTACATCGCCACATGTTGGCCCTTTCGATTCCGCCGCTTCAGCACCAAACGGCGGACTATCTGGCTTTGCGCCCTCGTGTGGTTCTTCTCGCTGACCTACAAAATCCCATCCCTGATATTCGCGGTGAAGACGAAGAATACCCTTATCTGGCATGTGCCGCTGGAGAATGCATCCGAGGGGCTCCCTCAGTCGATTGAATACTGTGAGTACTGCCATCCGCGCAATTCGGTCCAGTGCGTGCGCATCCGTAAGACCTTGACCTTTGACCAGTTACTGCTTCTCTCTGTTATTCCAATCACCTGCGTTCTGTACACGCTTACAATGATCCAACTCCAGAGGTCAGCCAAAAGTGCATACGTCACAGTGCTTGAGGGAGCAACCTCAAATGTCCTCAAGAAGCAAGTTGTGCGCATGCTCATCGTCACCATAGTCGTGTACATCATTTGCATAACGCCCTTCCGGATTCTGAACTTGATTAACATCTACGACCACGTGCTCCCGCCGAATCTCATTTGGATCTTCGTGAACATCGCCCGGATCATGATTTACACCAACTCTGCCGTCAATCCGTTCATTTATAACATCATGAGCGAGAGATATCGGAAAGCGTTCAAGGACATCTTCATTTTCTGTTGGCCGTGTTGCCCAAAGAAACGCAAGATGTGCAATAACAATGGCTCGGTGGAAATTGAAATGAAACTTTGCCGACTACCGTCGGACCGACGATATGTGTAATGTCAGATATGCCTACGACGATGCTCCGTGTTTAAAATAGTGATCTGTCTTGTCCATGTTTGCGTTGTGGTTAAGATTATCAAGCTACGCTTTACTCTAGGTACTTGTCGTTCTGTAATAGTGTCGCTAGAGGGGTCTGCTATATGATGTGGCCTTTTTAGCTCTATGATGTGGCATACCCGATTATTTTTTTTCTCAAAACCGTCGTTGTCGGCGGAAAATATAGCCATGTACAAGTCACTTGGCTGCGATGCGAAAGTTTATATGGCACTGGCTCCACCTAGAGCACATTTAGTGAAGCAGTATGCTTAGGCTGCATCCGAATCTGTTGTGTAGGGCTACGTCTAGGTCTTCGCTCCAATGGAAATGTGTGGAAAAGCGTAGACAATAGACCTAGCCGTTGCTCTGAAAGCCCGTTCCGGACACGCCCTTACTGTCAACGATGAAGATTTACGGTGTATGTCAATGCCACCGTAGTAGGTATTACACATATTAACGAGCCCTAGTGTCAGATGATTTCCCCGGTTGCCATTCCACTGGACCCCATTCGTTTGTTGCCAGCGCCCCCATACGTCGCTTGTATTTATCAAGGACGTCAGGGAATCTCTGTTTCGGGAACCTGACTGATCCCTTTCCCAAGGAACATTGGCATTGCGTCTCAGCTCCAGACTCGCGAAGCGTTGTGGATGGTTGAGGGGGCATTTTCTTTTTAGCGCGGACATGTCACGCGCGCACAAAAGTGTTAACCCGTGTTATTGGTCAAATGAATGCTATTCGCCAGTGATGCCTGGAAGAAAGCCTGTCATGCAAACTGAAATAGCAGCCCATCCCAGCACCTTGTAAGGGCCGTGGTAACGTCAAGTTTCTTCAGAGTACATGACCGTGTGCGCGGAATGTATGCACGTGCATCAAGTTGGTGCTGTCAGATGAATGTCTATGATCATGACAGTGAGCTATACCCACAATGCTTTGCAAAGTCTGTGCTTCCTTCATAACATTTTGTGAGATTACATAGCCCTTACCAGCGTCCGTGGGTAGAGTGATGGAGACAGGCAAAAGTTCCTAGTAGCTGTCCTATATTGTCCGGTGATATCCAGCATAATTGACTGCCTTTCCAAGTCCCGCTCTTATTTTGGGAATCTCCGGCTGTCGGCATATTTTAAGAGCATAACTCCTCTATGCCTTTTTCTCAGGCCTTTGACATTGTAAGGACCATTCTAGAGGTTGAAAGGGCACTTGTCTCTTGCAAGAAGATGGTTACCTTCGTATGTATGGCTAAGACTAAGTCCGGATGTATTAGTTATGGCTTGGGATAACACGTGCATCCACACTAATGCAAACCGCTAGCTGAATCCACTTCCTATAAGCGAGCGTATTACTGTCGTCCGTAGCCAATGCGTCTGGGGACGCAGCCATAAATTATATTACAAGCGTTGCGAGATGGTCGTTGTAGATCGTACTCAGCCAATCAGTTTTATTTGTTAATTCTAACGTGAGAAGGTGCCAGATTTGTTTACAGTCATATTGCAGGGCTCATCTCGCTCTCAAACAATGGTTGATCTGTTTCCCTATTCCACGATCTTTGTTCCTACTCACTTTCAAGTTTTTTGACAGTAATGCATGCCGAGAAACGGCTTTGCTGTTTCGATTCATGACGATGGGTTGTTAGACTTACTGCTACCCAGTAATTTCCAATGAAACAAGTTTCGTATGTACGGTGCGGCCTTGGAATCCCACCTGGAAGGTGGAGCTTTTAAGGGCCACCCTCGAAGATTCACCATACAAAAAGTATGGAACGCCAAATGTACCAAATATGATCTTACTCTGTGAAAGTAGTTTGATCGTGTCCTCAATCTGTAATGTTATGTTGTCAAACTATTATGTGATGTTGT
>NW_019091663.1:202056-249960 GCF_001949145.1 Acanthaster planci
TGGTGTGAGGTCCTGTTCCGGGAACAGTGTTCTTGAGTTGTGTTTACGCCGTTCGAGCGCGAGCACAAGAAAGCCGTGTCAAGAACAGGTCGACCATAGTGGCAAAATACTCCCCGGTGCAAAATCTCTGCAGCACAACCGCTGTCGTTTAAGTTATTTGCATGCTGTATTTGGCAGAGTTTGCAATTAAGTTACCCATTTATATGCCGCCACCACATCACAGCGCTCTCAGTCAAAAGAGGGCGCCTCCATTCCGGCAACAAGGAAGTTTTACCAGTGGAGGGCGCTGTAATTGCTGTAGTTGGGCATAGTTATGTGGAGCATACAGGATACTGTCGTAGGCACAACAACAAATACTTCTCAAGAAAATCCTTAGTTAAACATGCACATCAAATTTCTTTGCAATATTTGCTAACTTAACTGATGACTATTGCAGATATTTCCATCAACATTATCATGAAGTCTCTCGCCATTTTGAAAACGGATGCCTACATTCCGTCGCAACATAGAACCATTTGGAAGGCTCCATTTTTCTTTAAAATTTCTCAGACATACAAGCCAGCAGTGGTTTCCATCCTTTGTTAAAACAAAATAAAACAAAATAAAACAAAACAAAATCCTATATAATCCTATCAAAATGTTCTCTTAACAGAGAACTTGAGGGCATGAAAGTTGTGATTTGGCCCGCAACTAAGCGTATTGGTCTGCAACTAGTCTGCAGAGGATCATTTATTCAGAATGACATTCATGACTATAAGTTGTAATAATATTTGGTGTGGATCTTGAAATTGGGCTTTTTTTGAAAGGCAATCTTGAGAAAATATGATTTATGCCTGCAATTGAAGTTTCAGTTTTAAATCATTTAGTATTGGGTGACCTATAAGACGAACACATTTTCCCAGAGAGACGCAGTTACATAACTTTCATTTCGCATGAATTGGCCTGAATATCAAGATCATTTCTATTTGCGTTTGTATGGGAAGTGCGCATGCAAAAAGGTCATTTTCACTCTAACGCTTGATGCATGGCCGTCGCAGGAGCCTTGAAATTTGCAACATATAAAAATGGGGGGGGGGAAGTAAGCGAAACAAAAGGGGAAAGGAAGAAAGGAGACGAAAATCACAACTTTGCTGGACACTATCTGGGAAGGACCCCCCTCCCACCGTGAATGGTTTCTCAGTTTGTTTAACCCCCCCCCCGAAAGAATATGGTAAGGCTCTTGGGTTTGCGTGCTCCAAAATTAGGATGTGGGAATGGGTTTCTGCCGTTGTTCCTCAATGTATCCTGTTCAGGTTATATGTACCATCAATGGTAGGATAACTGAGCGCCCCCCCCTGCAGCAAACTATTTACAACGTGCGTTTCCTCTGTTTTTCGCCTGTACTGTTGATCTATATATCAGTGCTTGTAAACATGTGAACTCGATCTTGCAGCTAAAACGCTCATTCCGGAAAGAGTACTGCAACTCCTGTAGACAGGGAAGTGATCATAACAAAACAGAAACCAGATACAGAACACCCGTGTTACTATTAGTGGAATTTAACTGCCTAGTGACCCTCCCGTATCTCGTGTTGCATTTATCTTGATACATCTATTAGGCCTACATAAAAAGAATAAACACGATGAAATCGAGTTTCAAGTTGTGGGATAAGGGGAACCTTCTTTTAAGAATTTCCTTAAATATTGGCAATAGATTGAAGTGAATAGAAGATTTAAGAGTTGAAAGACCTCATTTCGATCGTGGCATCATTTTTCTTGAAGGATGATCATTTATTCAAAAGTGAGCGGAATCCGCCCTTGTGCACTCGGTACACTTGCAGTCAGGTGCTCTGATCTCGTTGCAGTGTTGTTTGGGTCGAGCCTTCATTCTTTTCTGATGTCTTGCAATCATACTGACGCAATTTTTTTGAAAATCAGACGACTCATGTTCCTAATGAATTGTGTTCAATGCGCATCGGCCGACGCGCGTGAGTGATTAAAAACAACACTCTGTCAACTGAATCGAAACTTCACAGATGAACTGTTAATTAGTGTCTGCATGCGTAACGGGATTCAACAAGATCGGCCCGGGAAAAACGTCTAGAAAACCCGGCTCTCTTTGGGTTAAACAAGGATTTTCCAAGTTTAAGAAAAATTTTGAAGAGACAAAATACCCCTGTCATTTTAACTGTAGCCTAACTATAGGATTCTTCACCGTTCCACAACGTTCCAACTGATCCCAGTAGCTTCTCTTACTGTTGCCTCACCCATTTGGTCAACTACAAGCGTTTTTCCTATGACGATAACTTCACCACAGTCCCCGGACCTATGATAATTCATCACGTCCATATTTGAAGGTACAATGCTGACCCCAATTCCCAACCCCTCGAGCCCCCCCTACTTGCTCTGGGGTGAAGGACAGTCAATGAACTTGTGCGAAGTAATTAGATGCACATTTTTAAGAATAATATGTACATTTTAAATTGTAATTTACAGGTCAGTATGTCTTCGGTCCTTGATTTATTGTTTGCTACGTTCGGAAGTGACAGTTGAACTTACAGTGAATTCTATGATAAAGTGGAATTAGTCTGATCGATCCAATACAAATATGTTTTGGTTTTCTGTTTGTTTGTTTGTTTGTTTGTTTGTTTTAATTGTTTGCTTGTTTTGTTGTGTGTTTGTGTTCATTTACATAAGAGTTTGTGCACATTTAATAGTTCGATGGGCGCTAGAGTGACACGGTAATGTCCACTGTACACTCACGGATCTAGGATTTTTCGAAGGTCATGGCAGGTGTTCTGGTTGCAAGAATAATGGCGCTCTATAGGCCGCATTTTGTGAGGAATTTCCCTTTGCAATTCCGTACACCAGATAAGTGGCTTGCAGTCCGAACAAAATGAGGTTTGTTATCATGCCCACCCCATTCAAAATCGATATTGCTGGCTTACGTTGGCACATCAATTTTTTTAGGATTTTTTATTCACCTTTACGAAAGGCTTTCATTGAACTTGCAATGACCCCTTGTGCATGATGACCATGCCGTCTACACGTGGACACAGACAGCAGAAGGCCTGCTGGGCATCGCAAGGCCAACATGCGGGGTCCAGCTGGTCAGTAAATTCCTTCTTGATACTTTACCATCGCCACTCGCCTCATTTCCCATCACACTGAGGCTAAATCTGTGTTGATATCACGACTGGCTTGTCTGGCGATTAAATATGCTTAAATAATTGGGCTATCATTTAAAATGCGAGCGAACCGCATGACACACGACCTCGGGCGGATTGGTGGCTTGTAGATCAGGCCACTGTGATCGAAGGAAGTGAGGCTTGGCTGTGTGCCCAGAATTTTGCCGGTTGCGTGGGCGAGCGTAGTAAAAATGTTGCCTCTCGACAGTATATTTTTCAACGCGTAGATAGCATTTAAAATGTTGTTTACGCCCTTTTTGCCATATAATCCCATGTATGTCGGTGCGCTGAGAATTTTTTTCCAAAGAAAAGGACGGAAAAATGCAATCGGCTAGTCGAGACAGATGGTCAAATGGTCAGCATTCCTACCTCCATGCTTCAAGAGACTACACCACTTGGTTTAGTTTAGCCATCGTGTATAGTCAAACAAATAATCTTTCAATCAAAAATCCCTCGTATTATGAAATCCACTGCATGACCAGGCATATCGTTATGGTTGAATAACACTGCCTGGGAATTAGCTGCCTAATTGACGAATTCATTGATGATGAATTGAAAAGAATGAAAGCCTACGGATTTGCCTTCGATTTAAAGCTAGAATGAAAATTAATGTCAAGTTACTAAATTCAGTCACACTGCACTTTAGGGACATGTGATTCTACCTCCATGATCATACACAGTTTGACGACTAAATGCATATTGGTTGAAATAGAATTAGGCCCCTGTCATATTATGTTGAACAGAAACATGACTTTTGAAAGGTAATTCCATTTTGCACGCTAATGAATGCTTCTTTTACTAATGTATATACCCATTTCCCAAAACTGTCAAGGAAAAAATATAGTTCTAGGTTAGTATTGAAAAAAAAAGACCCAGCAGAGAGAAACATAAATTATTTTCTTGTGGGCGCCCGTCTCCCGCGCTATCACCATCTACGCGTTCTTTGGCACAGCGTCATTCATTCATAATTATTGTTTTGGGCGTGAACGTGTGTTTGTATACAAACCACGAGTCCTAGCGCGCTATAGCGCGTATTCACGTGCCCATAACACACAATCCTGCTTCTGATTCGGACCGCGTGCGCGTATTTCCACGCAGCAAATGTTCGTATTTTTACAAATATCTGTGTCTGCAATTCCGTAAGGTGGAAGATTTTCTAGTCGGGCGACATTGCAAGCCTGTCTGCTAGATCTTTCTCTGTTGCCATCGAAATAGATGACCCAAGGAAATCGGACCATCTTGGACTGTGCATGTGTGAAGTAGTATAACTCGTCAACACACGCGCAAAACGAAGAGCGCCCCACAGTAATAGAGAACATTGAGAACATTGAACGTTACATAAAAGAAACCTTGAAGATGGAGGCGTACGGTGGAAAGGGGTTCCTTCGGATTGTCGTAGTCCTAGTTGCCGTTACCTTACACGTGAGTATGGCCAGTTGATTTGTAGGCTTCAGTGCACACAGTTAGTAGACTTCCAATGTACACTACATATACATGTAGGCCTAGTCACTTTTTTTGTACGCGTGCGTGTGGCATGCATAGTGCATGGCTACATCATGGCATATCTTGAGCTGAGGAGAATCTGACAATTGTTGCCCCGTTTAAATACTAAATATTGTGGAAAGAGTTCCACGTTATACGGACAACACTTGATGCCCCTGGCTCTGTGCACAAACCAGTATGAGGCTTGTCTGAAAAAAAACTTAGGCCTTCGGAATTTTCTGAGCTAAATTTCATTTTGTGGTGGCTGTTGTAACATTTTGTAAAAATTTTAATTCTCAAAATTCATAATTTCAGTGTTTACTGTTTGTTCTTTGGAGATGGAAGGGACTGACTATCAATAAAGTCTAAAACTATAGAAGACCTTAAAAGTATTATGGTTTTTTGGGGGGGGCTTATATGACGCATTCCTGGAACTTAGCCAGCCAGGAGGATTGCTTTGTGTCGCAGGCATGGCGGGACAGCCTACGCCTTGAATGTGAAAATCGTAATAGTTTTAGGTCGCGGCATTCATTTTCCCTTGCCGGTCCAGCGACTGCACACATTTCTGTACACAGCTTACAATGTACATGTACGGTACATGTACATGTGTACAGCCGAAACTCATTAGTATGCAAGTCAACCAGAACCGCTGTAGCCTGTTTGTATGCGAAACCGCCTGAAATATTTCAAGGACTTGTACCTGGAAAGAGAAACTGTTGAGCCATCACCGCCAGGCATTGTTTGCGGTTTGCCATTATGTAACGTGGACCTGATGAAATCACTGTATTCATGCAAGGCAGCCATCCAGTACCCCCAGAACTGTGGGGGCCGCTCCGCTCACGGTCAGGCCCCATAGTTCTGGGGTAGGCATCCAGCAGGTGCTAATTGATGTATCCTGAAGTTGTCTTGAAATTTCCTGGAAGTGTTTTTGTTTCCGGCGGTGTGATATTTGTATTGTATAAACATACAGCAAGGAACAGAGAACAACCATAATTTTGAGCCATTCACATTTGAGTTCAGTCTCTGAAGCCATTATTTCGATTGCAACCATTTAATGTAAACTACTGACAGAAATAAAGATAACGTGTATAAATCTGCGCCTCAAAACGTTTCCTGTACCAGTGATTCCCCACTTCAACCCCAATTTGTGTAAGAATGTGAAGGGAATGGTAACTTCGCATGCCCGTACTGCCTGTTAATTTATAATCAACTTAGTTACTTGTATCGACACGGCTCATGAATCGCATTAGAGCAACAATTTGCCGTATGGCACCACAGCCACGATCTTTGGATCTTCATCCGAACTGTGATCCGGAATCTTGAAAAGAGGTCATCACTTTAAAGGCGAAGTGGTTTATCAATAAAGCGTCTTTCCGAGTCGCGCAAAAATTCAAACGGCTGCAGTACGTCGCGGCCAAGAAATCATCTCATTAGAAACATGATCCCCTCGCATCTCAACGTGCGCTACCCTTGATCGTTGTCGGGGATCGCCCGAACATGTCTTGCACCATTCCTTAAAACATGGAGCTATGCTTAAAATCAGGTCCTATCTGAAAACTCGAGTAAGCCATGCAGCTTTTTTATTACCGCAGATATCGTTAATTGAAATAAAGTGAAATCAGGGCCCTAAAAAGTATGCAATTTTCCATGCATTCTTACTATTTAGCACACGGCATCTGGGTCATAAAGGAAAGTTACGGGTATCTATATCAATCAGTGCAAGTGACTTGACTAAGTTGAGACGATGTTAGCCTACTAAGCGCAGCCACAGCGATGTTACTCCACAGCGATGGTTCTTTTGTGAAGCAAAACAAGACATGACTTGGCACTTAGCCGAGCAAAACTGCCATAATTGGACTTTCTTTTTGTTTGGTCCGTTAACGCTCAGCACAAGTCTTTACCCACAGCATGGGTCACTGTGTGGGGGCGGTCAGTTGGTTCCTGTGAGACTGTCTTCAATCCAAGAAAAAATACGCCCACTCTACATCATTGAGCAAGTATACGTGCGCGAAGCACGGAGTAAGCGTTGGCAGAGCAAAATTGTGTCGTCTTTGTTTACTTGCTCGCCTTTTTTCCGGGGAGGGGGGCAAAAAGGGGGGGGGGGAAACTTCAGGAGGCATCCCTGAAGTATGCTATATAAATGGTCATTTCTCGTTCACTGACCAGTAACCTTTATGTTGAGGTGCTTGCGGGAACCAACGGAAATGTGTGGACACAAGTGCCCCCCCCCTCCCCGCCCACCCCTTCCTTGACTGTCATGCCGTGTCGATTTCTCTCGTGATGATAAAACACAACTTCCTGAGAAAGGTGAACTTCTTGGAAAAAACACCCGTACGGTCACTGTGGCCTGACGTTCCCAAACGAGGGGAAAGCGGGTCTTTTTCTTTGTTTTGACCCTCTAATGGGGGGGGGGGGTAACACTTTTTTCCACTTGAGTAAAGCGGGCAACCTGGAAAAGGATTTTTGCGTTCTGATCGGACACACCCAGCTTCAGTTCGAGCTTGTTGCTTGACTGGCGCCATATTGGCCATACAATTTAGCCAGGTTGATAAGACACATCGAAACGGGAAAAGGCTCCATAATATCTGCGCAGAATACTTGCTTGTTCGCATTATTTTGGCCCTTTTCACGTCGACTTGTTTATGTGTCCTCACAGATAAACTGAAAGATGACGTTTCAAACTGTTATCAAACTTGTTTTTTGTGTGTGTGTTGCTTCTTTTTGATAAGATACAGTGCACGTGGGTTCATCCAGGGTTTGTTATTTGTAGTAAATCCAATACAGGCCTCTGTTACCACAGCTTGTTATTGAGGGACAATCTGAAATTCACATCGTTTTCAGGCAGGCTTATTTTCGGGCACGGTCCCTTATTAAGCATGCTCAGACAGCGCCTCATGTGAGACAGAATATTCCAGGGAGGAAATCATGACATGCTCTGCATGTGAAGCGTGCAGTCTTTGCGGACGGTGCGTTCCACTTTGCCGTCGGACATTCCAAATATATCTGCATTCGATTTGAAAATGTAATGAACGGGTTTGTTATCTGTGTTATCAGTAGCCATGCAAACGCAAGGGCCAAAATGTCAGGGCTGCTCTTCGTACAAACGTTTTAAATGTAAATCTCAAATCGCTGGATATTTCTAATAAAGATGTTGAGTTAATGTCATTGCACTGTCAGTTGCTTAACGTATCAAATTTCAGCCTCAAAACGGTTTTGCGAAAATGTGAAGGATATTTTTTAGTCTTAAGTCGTAAAAACTGAGGTAAAATAACACAAAAACGTTTTCTTTATTTCCATTTTTTAAATTGTTATTATAGAGTGCACAGCTCTAATTACGATCCATCTAGATTTATCTAAGGCGTGAATTCAACCAATTTATCGGTTTTGGTTTTTTGTTTTGTTTTCCTGTTTCTTCCTAATTACCAAAAGATACAAGAGATGATCCGCGAGGAAGCAAACACCACGTCGAGGTTTGCTTTGGTTTTCACTTCGCGTGGTTGTCCTGACTTCCATTTTAAAAGCAATAAATTCAGAATGGACAGTTTTCAAAGAACAGACGTCTGCGCTATGTCTTTTAGTTTCTGTGACTGGAATTTTTTTTTTGCTTTTACTTTCCATCTCATACGAATAGCTTGTCTGTCTTTTTAATAAATAAATTTACGCTGCAAAACCATTGTTATTCTTTATTCTGTACTTTAACATTTTGTATCCCTAGTTTATTTTCTTGTTTGTTTAGAATTCATCTCAAACAAAATATTTCGTTACCTCGGGATTTTCCACACCACAGACATAGTTTCCTTATAAACATATATGGTTGTTGCATCATTTTGTGGATATGGCAGACACTCGACTTCTAACCATAAGGAAACCGGACGGAAGTTGTATAACTGGACCTAATTCCAACAATGAAGATTTTCCGTTTGCCACACAATCCTCTTCCTCGATCTCGTCCAGTGAGGACATGTCTTTGTGATAATGCATATTGTAAGCAGAGAATATTGCTCCCTGTGACTGGTTGAATAGTAGCCAGTCCGGCCATCTCCACACACGTGGAGTTTATAAGGTTACAATCAGCAATTTTCTATCAAGCAAAAAGTTCCAACATTCGGCAACAATAGGTTATGATGCTAATGATTTGGCACTTTTTCCTTGCGCTACATCACGGCACCTGTTCACATTTTTTGAGTAATCCTCTGAAGATTGCTAAAATCTATGAAAGACATCTTTAAAGTTAAAACAACGAAAACGTCTTTGTTCTGGATCCAGGCGTCGCTTCCAGTGAAATAACCAGGAATTACATAGGGTCAAGGTTGAAGACAACATTAATAGGCTGAAATATATTCAATTTATGCAGATTATCGGGAAAACACCCCGCGAGAGGACCATCGATACGCAGCGCGGCGTTACTGAATTTCAAAACAGGCACCTTGTGTCGTGTTGATGTCCGCAAAGGGTGCAATATCGATTCCTAAATAAATCATATTGAAATTGGAGGATTGAAGGCTGTCAGGGTTCAAAGATTCTGCATGTATCACTGCAAAGATTATTCCTGAAATGTGAACCTAGTATCTGCGAGGAATTTGAACATGAAATCCAAAACAGTTGTTTGGAGGTTGATAAATAATGCATATTTACGGTATGCATTCCCATTGCCTCGTCTCTTATCGCCAGCGACCATGAGGGTTTGCATATTTATCTAGCCTTGGACCCCTGCGTTTGTCGGTGTTTTTCGTTCGGGTCACTTAGTTAGCCCTCTTGATAGTCGAGGGACAAGGAGGGGATTTGTGGTAAATAATCTGGTGTTGAAATGTTGCAAATTCAAACAATGCTGGCACCCACTAGTATACAAAAGGGCAGGGAGTCGATGAATGTGCTCTGCTTTTAACACCTAGACTAATAAGATCAATCAACTGTACGTGTACTTGCCAAAATCTCGATGGCTATGTACATGTACAATACCGAGAGGTTCTTACCTCCAGCAATCACGCAAGTACAGGTGCATTGCCGGGGTTTTGTTTGCAAATGTCCAAAGAGTATTCGTTCCGTTTAGGTTGAATTACTAATTAGCTTATGAAGACACTACATGTATTGTTTAGTCTATTGTCGCTTTTGGAACTTTTTGCAACTTAGTATTCAGTGCTTTTATAATCTGTTTTCACCATCCAGATTTCGCTCCTGTAGCATCAGCGCCAGTGTTCCAATTTTGCTTTTAAAATGTCCACCCCGTAAACGATGTATTATTTCACTCCACTCTCTGCCCCCGTGCTATCAAGCAGACGCCTTTCCCTTGGCCAACTCCGTCACGTTGTTGTCAACTGATAAGGGCTGCATAACGGGGGTGAAACTTCAGTTTAGGAAAAATGAAACCTCGTTTCTTGAAATACACAGGAACTTACCTGGTTCACTGACTTCCAAGAACAGTCCCATTTTGCATAAAACTATCGCTCTTTTGATCATAGAGCTGATGAAATGAAATATCGCTTTATTTGCTTTGCGGTACGTGCATTTCCTGTACCCCACAGTGCGTAACCTTATTACACCTATGTCTGCGCCAGAATTTGTTGGTCTTCATATCTTTTCCACAAAATTTTTTTTGGAGTTTTCAAGCTTTTGCTTTTCTTTTACCAAGTTTGACCTGTACCATGCAACATTTTGTGGATGTAATGAGACAGGCACCCGGTCATTTGTAAACTGTTTGTATCGACAAGTTCGTAAACTGAGACTTACTTAACAGCAGCCCTTACTTATTTGTCACTAAATATTTGTTATCCATCAGACAGCAGCCCTTACTTATTTGTCACTAAATATTTGTTATCCATCAGTATCAGAGTTAACTTTTACGCTGTACTGACTACCTTCACTAAATTGTTGATCAATATCCCGGGATGTTTTGCACCCAAATTGCAAAATCCGCCTGATGAAAAGGCGTTGGAAGGAATGCCACACTTTAGCTGGCTTTTTGCCAGGATTGTAGCTAGCCGATCGCGGCCACTGCTTTGTACTATCTGCCCACATTTTCGACCCCCCCCCAAAAAAAATCACGTGGTAGATTCTTATATATATGTTTATTCAGTTCCGAAAAACTTAAAGTATAGCTGCAATGAATTTTGATTGAAATGCACTGAAAAGTGTATGATTTTAAACAATTAAACTTATCCATGGAACTGAGGGCGCTGTTGCTGTGACATCCAGGGAAGACATGGTTCAGGGCATAGGTGTTTCTGTTCAAATTGTGAACCCAGAATTTACCTCCTTAAAACATTTCTGAGAGAGGGATTGGCATTTTCTTGTTGCTATGCACATGAACAATATTGAATCAGCAAAGAAGAGAAAACTGAGACCAGGAAAACCTACAAAAGTGCAGAACTTTTTTGTGTACAAACCAATGTTACATTGAAGCTTCTTCCTGAGGTGGCATCACAGTTTTGCTCATGAATATAGAAAGCTTATTAGCCTAAAAGCAAAAAAAGGCCTTAAAATACCCTTTGAAATAATGAAACAGAAGTTGAAAATGGGTTAACTGAGGCAGTAATGTGCATTTTAGAGGTTTGAAATCACAAAGTCTATTACAGCCACCCTTTAATCGGCCACTGAAAGCACAGAGAGAGAGTAGTGCTGCATTTAGCGGTGTGTCCACTATCCATGCAGCTCTAGGTTCAGGGGGGAGGGGGGATTAAATGCAAATGCGGCTTCGGGCTCATTCAGCATGATGTTGGAGGAGAAAACTCAAACCCAAAAGAGAACTCAAAAGCCTTAATCACAGTCCCCACACCCTTGTCTTTGTTAGCTGGTATTGTTTTCTTAGGGTTTTGGTGCAAATTTTTGATAAATAAATATTCAGATTACTTTCTTTCCTACTCACCTATGGAGAATTCCTTGTAAAAACAATGTCCGTGGGGGGCAGCCAGTTATGCATCCAGTTGTTCCCCCCCCACTGGATGCACCATTGGCTGCATTACTAAATAATTTGCCAGCTGTATTTTGTGTTGCAAGTTGATATGAATCGAAGTATGAGATACTAATTCTAAATAGGAGGAGGAAAGAACTTGTAATAATGAACAGCAAAATGGAGTAAAATAGCTCAGAAATATGGGACATGATTTTTCTGACTAAAAGTTGTTCTCTACACAAAAGACGACGTGCGTACGCATATTCTTCTTGCTTCGAGTTAAAGACAACAGTGTTTATTTAGTTAACACAAGATGCCGCCCCTTTTGAAATATTGTTTTGGCAATTATTGCAAAGCACCGAATTTCTTGATTTAAAATACGACTTGAGTCGATCCTGTTGATGCTCCTGCAGGTGAGGGATGTCTCGGTGGATGCATCCGTGTCGTTTGCCCTGAAGCTTCATTCCTACAGTAATCCCTCCAATCGGGAATCAGACGGGGACTGTTGCGACAACCTCTGGGGGAGTTGCTCCAATAAGTGCGACAACAGATTCATTATATGTCTGCACCGACAGGATTCGTAAGTTACATGCACCTGCCCATTCAGAATCCTCCCTTTCACCACTGTCAGAAGTCCCTGTTAACCACCCTAGAAATGTTGTGGGAAAACTGCATCCTGCATTATTTTCCATCCCGTAGCTAAAATTACAGTGGCGTGACTGAGTTGAGAGGAAATGTTATACGATAAATTTTTTCCTGTTGTTGCTGGTACTTTTCAAATATGGTTGCAGAAGTTTTTTTTGTTTTTGGTTTTGTTTTGCCTTCTTTTGTCTTCAAAACATTCAACCCATCACTCCTAACCATCCTGAGGTATCGCCCCTACATAACGGTAATCAATCAGGATTGGGTGTGGGTTTTTTTTATCCTAGTTTTCCTTTCTTTTTGCTTCCTCATACACTCGTACACCATTTGGAATTCCTTGGGAGAATAGCATGTTACAACCAAATAATGGCCACTTTTTTCTTGTTAACAGGAGTAAACACATCAATTAATGAGCAGTTTGTTTGATGCCTGGAAAAGGGTTTTTCTTAGGAAATTGACAGAGCTCGGAAATACCTTTCGTTTGGTATACATATTTTGCCTGAAGGGGCTTCTAGGGGGTATTGGGTGAATAGAAAAAGAATGAAAAAGATAGAACATTGTTTTCGTTATTTTTGCCCAGTTTAAGAGTGTTGACAATGGCATGTCATACTGATATGAAAAAACTGCACTCGGCATCCCACCAAAGTGTATGTAGAGCAAGGTTTATTCAAGGCAGAAGGATTGAGCGTGCTGCTTAAGCACTCATTTTAGTATTGCGGAGTTCCCGACAAAAGGTTGTCAGCATAAAATGTAAATTACTTTAGCATTTAGTAATGTGCTTGTTTTAACATAAAACTGCACTATGTTGTTTTAATTATGAGCAAGCCTAAATTTCAGACTTGTGTGATTTTTCATTTAGAATGTCGGCAACACAAAATGTCAAAACTTGATGAACTCAAAAAGTAACATTTCATACCTGGGCTACTAGCATCTTTCTTTGACACGCAACAAAGTGTATTTCGTGTCTTTATGTGGTTTTTATGCCCTTCTGTTTTCCTCTTTACAGATCAACTGCTTTTCATTTTTGCCAGTACGGTCTCGCCATAACAGATTTGGTTGCAGATGGAGAAGATGTCTTCAACTTCCCCTCACCTATTCCAAATGGAATCTCAAATCCCATCAGAAGAAATCTGGCGTCGTGGCCAGTAGGTTTTCAATTTGTTAATTGCATGTAGCATCAGGGCAGACTAGTGCCTTAATTGTAAGCCATGAATTCTCCACAAGTCGAATAGCAAGTAACAGTGATGAAACAACAACGAAAACAAAATGCCCGTGGAGCAACTTCGTTAATACTTCTGAGGGCATTTGATGGTAAATCACTAGATGGACCAAAGAATATCTCTTAAAAGAGTGTGAATATGCTGTTGACATATTTTTGAATGGCTTCTGTTTTTCTGAAAGGGTGGCATCCGTGTCAAAATAGATGTCTGGGATAGTGACAACAACAATGATGACCATGTTGACTCGTTCGTTGAGAATCTGAATGTGGCAGCTGCATCAAGCGAAGATGTCGCATCGCCCACCTCTTTTACTTTGGACGGCCCAGGATATGCCTCGTAAGGTTATTTGAGCATTTGCACAAAAGAACACGCCCCAAGTATGAGATGTTTTTGCCACAGAGAAATGACATTTACCTTCCTTTATCCTTCAACATCCACTGAGAGGATGTTGCAGGATTTTGAGGGTCATAGGACGGCACTGCCAAGCTTCTGTTTGTTTACATGAGACTTGATATTGTAGGAGAGTTTTCATGTGCAAAGATCGTGCAAGTTGTTTCCTGCATGATGGGGAATCCTGCAGAATCCTGGTAGTTGTTCACAGAGTTGGTTTCGTTCAGATTTTGATTTTTTTTTGGAGATGCGAAGTGTGAATTGTTCACAGTGGCATCAAAGAAAGACACAAAATTTGAATGGGGATGGTTCTGAGAAGAAAAATATTGAATGAAAGCTTCAGACAGACGTCGGGAATCATATGTTGAGATGTAAACTTGGTTCGCTGAAACTGGCCCCAATGAATGCTCTTTGCTATCAATTTTGTTTTCCTGTGGGTATCTGAATAGATTGGTGGTTGAGCTCACTGCCTATTGCGATGCCACATACTATGGATCTTCATGTAACGTACAGTGCATTCCTCAAGACAGCGACGAGGCAGGTCACTTCACCTGCAACCCAACCACCGGAGCTAAAGTGTGCCGTCCAGGGTACGCTGGTGACCTCTGCAAGGAAAACATCGATGAATGTTCCTCTCATCCCTGCTTGAATGGCGGCAGCTGTGTAGATGGTGTCAATGACTATCAGTGCACCTGCTTGGCAGGATACGAGGGTAAGCTTAGGTTTTAAAACAAACGTGTAATCGAAAGTGGAGCAGAAAACCTTGAACTCTAACAAATTATCTGGACTTCCATAAGTCTCCATCTCACAGCCTGGGAAAAACATGGACACATTATTGATCAGTTCATGGTCCCATCTTTTCCTGTAGTCTGGTACGGCTGCTGATATTGTTCTTTTTGACAGAAGAATCTGAACATTAATGATGTCCTTGACCACGCAGCTGCATGGAGACTGACATTATAAAGAGGACCAGGGTGTTCAATGAAATCACTCTCACAATTCCAATGTACCTTTCATAAGGGAACATAAGTTTTTGGTGGATCAGTGAAAGATAAAAACGACCAAAAATAGCAGGGCATTCCATTGGAATCTTAGCATAATTTTGGATTTTTTTTCTAAAAGCTACTCATTTCACAGCTTTTCTGATTAAGGGTCAGTTTCATTGGTCATTTATTTTGAGTTTTCTTCCTCATGCATTTATACAAATCAGAGTCTTCTTCCTAACATGTAAAATGGTATTAAAAGTTGTGATGCAGCCCCTTGGCAGTTGTGCAAGAAATGTTCTGGATCACTTCCAAAATCCATAACTAAACTTGAGGAAATTGTTTGATTTCAAGGGGCACCAAGCCCCATAGTGGTTTAGGCCTTCCATCTTCAACCCTTGAAAATCCATTAAAAAGGCCTGGTAGATTTTGAAGGATCTGAACACACAGGTTTTGTTTCAGTGACATTAGTAATGTAATTTATTTTTGGTACCAGGGACAAACTGCGAAACAGACATTGATGAGTGTGGCAGTGTACCCTGCATGAATCAAGGCTCCTGCGTTGACCAGCCCAACGGCTATACATGTAGGTGTTTACAGGGCTACGACGGCATCCTTTGTGAGAATGACATCAATGAATGCTTGAGCTCCCCTTGCCTGCATGGTGGCAACTGCAGCAACTTGATTGGCAGATTCCAGTGCAGTTGCCCAGTGGGTTACCATGGTGAGCGGTGTGAGACTGACTTGGACGAGTGTCTATCTGACCCTTGCATGAATGGCGGTGCTTGCACACATGGAATTGGGAGCTTCTCTTGTCTGTGCCAAGACGGCTTTGAGGGGGATCGCTGCCAGGTCAATATCGACGAATGCGCCAGTAATCCTTGCCATGCAGAATCAAGCTGTGTGGACAGTGTCAACGGGTATGAGTGCCTCTGCATCGAAGGCTTTGCCGGTCCCACTTGTCATGTGAATGTAGATGACTGCATCAACGATCCTTGTCAAAACTTAGGCACTTGTGTGGATGGCATCAACTCGTTCCACTGTCTCTGCTTGGCAGGGTACGAAGGGGACCTCTGCCAGACAAACGTTGACGAATGTGCTAGTTCGCCTTGTCAGCATAATGGCACATGTGTGGACGGAATTGACAGGTTTGACTGCATTTGTGCAGGAGGATTTGAAGGTCTACTGTGTGAGGATGAAATAGACGCTTGCCTCAGTGGACCGTGTCAGAACGGTGCTTCTTGCAGCAGCAGGAGGGGTCAGTTCCACTGTGCATGCCCTATTGGTTATGCAGGGGTTTACTGTCACGAGAACATTGACGAGTGTTTGGGGTTTCCGTGTCAGAATAATGCAACGTGTGTTGATGGAGTCGGCAGCTACGAGTGCCTGTGTCTTGCTGGTTTCTCCGGGCTGAACTGCGCTGTGAACGACGATGAATGTCTCTCGAGCCCTTGCTTGAATGGGGCCACCTGTGTAGATGTTGTGGATGGGTTCACATGTCTGTGTTCGGTTGGCTTCTTGGGTCGGACGTGTGAGACCAACATTGACGAATGTGCTTCGCGGCCTTGCGCAAATGGCGGGACCTGTGTTGATGGCATTGGAATGTTTCGCTGTGATTGCCTCACTGGTTTCTTTGGGCTGACCTGTGAAACAAACATCAATGAGTGTGAGAGCAGTCCTTGTCAGAACAATGCGCAGTGTGTTGATGACCATGGCCATTACATATGCGTTTGTGCACTCGGCTTTGAAGGAGTTCACTGTGAGACTGAGGTGGATGAGTGTGCTCCCCAACCTTGCCAGAATGGTGCAACGTGTGTGGATCAAGTTGGAAACTTCACGTGTGATTGTCCCACGGGATTCGATGGCAGACATTGCCAAATTGATCTAAATGAATGCGAGAGTGTACCTTGCCAGAACGGTGCTACTTGCATTGACAGCCCGGGCAGCTTTGCTTGTTCGTGTGTAGCTGGATTTGTGGGTCCATCTTGCCAAACTAACATTAACGAGTGTGCAAGCCAGCCTTGCATGAATAATGGACACTGCGTCGATGCTGTGAATGGCTACCAGTGTATGTGTCTGCCAGGGTATGGTGGTGATCATTGTCAGACTAACATTGATGAATGTGCAAGCATGCCTTGCCTGAATGGTGCATCTTGCATGGACAAGTTACACGGCTACGAGTGTACCTGTGTCCAGGGTTTCACTGGGGTTACGTGCGAAGTGAACATCGATGAATGCTCCAGCCAGCCTTGCATGAACGGAGGCACGTGCTATGACCACATCAACAGTTACCAGTGCGGCTGTCAGCGTGGGTTCGTCGGGATTAATTGCGAGATGAGCGCCGACGATTGCGGCCACCAGCCCTGCATGCACAATGGCACGTGCAATGATGGGCTGAACGAGTACAACTGCACCTGCCTGCCGGGCTTCGCGGGCGTAAACTGCGAGCTGAACATTGATGAGTGCCAGAGCAGCCCATGCAGCAATGACGGGACGTGCCTTGACAAAGTGAACAGCTTTGTCTGCATCTGCAGCGCGGCGTTCAGGGGCATCACGTGCCAGTACCCTGTCATCACTTGTCTGGACTGGGACTGCCAGAACCAAGGGACGTGCGTGGAGACCGGAGAGAGCCAGCCTCGATGTGAATGCCAGGAGGGGACATCAGGGGAACACTGTGAGATTAACAGGAACGAATGTCTGAGCTCTCCCTGTCTGAATGGTGGCACCTGCCAAGACCTCATTAATGGATACAGGTGAGTTTAGCACTCTAGATTGCAAGTACCATTTGTCCCATGCCAATAATGGCTCGCCAAACCATAAATATTTGCCCCAAATGAGATGCCAAACCATTCAAGCTTTAAATATTCTTCAGCAAACACCACTCATTTGTACGTATGGATGGGGAGGGCAAGCTTAGGGATGAAGTAGCTTGCTTACATAACATCCTGTTTAGAAGCTGGACTCAAAACACCAGACATTTGTGAATGCATTCCTGAATACATTTACCCCTCAGACAGTCTCCTTGTGCAACTTGACTTTGTGTTAACATTTGATAATGCCTGCTGAGAAATGATAATGCCTGCTGTGTAAATCACATGCTGGCACCTGAATACGAGGCAGTTTAATCAATTCTAATTGGTTGAGAGTCTGTGTGCAAGCAGCTCACACACACGCTTCAAGTCCATATAAGGAGATTCTTTTGGACAACATGCACAAGAAATATACCATAAAATGGACTGGGTGTTTGAGAAAATTGAAAGTAAAATTCCAGAACAAAATCGTTGGAAATCCATCATATTTTGACTTCTTTTGACTGAGTGACTAAAAAGGTATTTACAAATGGGAATAAATATGTGTTTGGCTGGCCTTACTGTTTAAGACCAGCTCAGGATACTGAACACTGATAATGCCCCTCGCCTGCAGCTCAGTCATTAGTCACGTCCATTCTTCTGAGCTGGTCTTAAATGCATGTTTAAGGCTGGCCAAGCTCATATTCGTTCCCTTAATAAAAAACCCAAAACTGGGCCAAAACTCAGCGGTGCTTAAAATAAGAACCCTGGCTTAAGACTCGATCAAAATTAAAATTTGATCACTTAGACAGAAAAGTAGCCATGATGCTTCTTTGGATGAGAATCTAAAACTGTTAAACACTACGTTTTAACTGATAGTTTATTCCATCATCAGTGCTCACAAACCTTTACGCATTTTTATTTTCAGCTGTGAATGTGACGCCCAGCACACTGGTCTTCACTGCGAGATCCGGCATCCCACGAGCCCCTGCCAATCCTCACCCTGCATCGACGGTTCGTGTGTTGAGTCCTCCTCAAGGCAGACCTTCAGCTGCTCATGTCAGCCTTTCATTATTGGCAGATTCTGCGATAAAGGTCAGTACAACTTCTTCACCCAACCACAGGTGGCGCAACCACCGTGAAATATCTGAAGGGGCACCCTGCCAAGCGCACACGTTTTCAAAGGGGCACTGAACTGTGGCTTGTACATAAGCCCTGCAAATGGGCGGGACGCAACCCACCATAGTTTAGCCACTGCCTTACTGACATGACTGCATGGAATTTTCTGCACTTCAAAATTAACTCTCTTCCATGGCAGATGATTTAAAATTTCATTTCGACCACAACAACTGTTCACAAAGGCAGTAAGGGTGAGCGTGATAAATTTTCCACAACATTACATGCAAGGTCGGGAAAATTAACAGCGATTGCGGAGATATGCAGGTAGTTTTGCTCTTTTGGCACAGAAAACCTTGTGTCGATGGCTGTATGCAATGCAGCCATTAAATCACATACAGTTTACGTTCCTTTGATCACCACAGATTTTAGTGATTTCAATAAATTTCTACTTTGGCTGTTTCTGAATAGCAGGTGATAGTTGCTTGACCATCAAACTATACCTACCAGTATTGTTTGCGCCATGCTTAAGTTCATTTGCGCTTGCTCAAAATGATCCAAACAATAGTAGACTGGTATGCTTTCTTGCTTGTTACCACCATGCATCTCGGAAGTCTCCTATTTGTTAAGCACTGTGTGTTGAATGTAGAACTCTCTTTGCAAACTTTCTCCAAGTTGCCAATTTTTTTTTAAAATTCCTCTGTACTAACAAGAAATTTTGATCAAGTTCTGTTTCTTTTCATGATTAGTTGACGAAGCCAAGGTGTCATTTTCTCTTCAACTCAATGGACACCTTACACACACGGCCTCTATTGCCCAGCGTCTTCAGCGGGTCATTGAGGTCAGGATGAAGGGCAGTGACCCCGTGGGTCCCGTTGAGGTCATCATCATCTCATTGGCAGAGTCCAACTCGTTACTGTCAAAGTAGGTTCCTCTAATCAAAATGGCTTTCCTAAGATATTTGATGTGTGCATAAATGTTGCACGTGGATTACCTACCGGTAGGTTACCTTCTTCACACTTGTAGACTGGTAATTGCCTGCTTCTTAACATGATTTAGGCCATGTTAAGATATAGGATCCAAAGTGACAATTGTGCCCCTGTAACACCTGACAAGACCTGCTTATTTTGACGTGGAATTAATCGTTGACATTAACTTCAAACTGTATTTGTATTTACTACAGGGGTGGGTTCAGGATTTTGTGCCGGGCTCAAAGAGTTTTGTGTGTGGGGGGGCTTTCAACATGGTCGCAGTTGTAAATGTTGAGGTTGGTGAAGTCATTTAATGTCTTTGCTTTGTCCTTCACCGTACACTCAAAGTAAGACCCCTACATGTCTATGCTTTTTGTGTCTTAAACCTTTTGATGTAGACCAATTAAAAGCAATTTAAATTTTTAAAAACAGGCAATAGGAGGTAGGGTTTGAAACCCTCCCCCATCCATGCCTGTGCATTCATATTCTTCCCACTGATTGAAAACTTCACCACCTGATCACTTGGACCAAACAGCTGCTTCCGGTCACAAACGTATTCCGCCTCACTTTTGAGAGTGGTTAAAGGACGTGAAAAGTCTTACCTGGGGCTATTGTGAGCTAACACTGTATTTCCCCCCACACAGCGCCCCCTATACCACCGTCATGTTTTACGCACGCTTCAATGGGACCCTCCAATCGTCACAACGGCTCCAGGATGTCTTCCAGAGTGCATCCTCACAGGACATTGAACTTCTCCTCTCGCCATACAAGATATTCAAGGAGAAACCGCTGTCAGTGGCAGAGCAGAGCAAATCAGATCGCGGCAACAAAGAAAACAAGGTTCGCGACATTTCTCTCTCCTCCCCGCTATTTGTTGCCAAAGTGACTTTTCCTGTAGAAAGTTTTCAAAATTTCTTGAACCTTCACACATAAGATTGGGGCTAAAGATTTTTACTATTAGCATAGAAATCATCTGTCATAACTTAAACTCTTTGCATCAGATCCCCTTGGCCGCAAAAAGTTTAAACATCACTTTTGATAACTTGGTTCAAGGTGATTCTTATGTGTAATAGCACGGCATGAGAACCGAGAGGCGTCGCGACTGGGCAGATGTGGAGGATGTGGCACCAGTTGGCAAATAGAGCTTCGGTGGTCAAATGAATCCAAAATACAGAAATGATTATAATATGGTACATAAACAATATTTGTGTTGGCCATCAGCGTGCCCCTGAAGCATGAAATGTAGCGTACCACGGATTTCCATTTCAACATGAGGCTGGCGAACAAGTTAGAAATTGGCAAAGTGACTCTACCACGCACACCCCCAAGAGAAAATGCCTTCGCTACGCCCCTGGTTTCTTTTCCCCTTCTCATCAAGTCAAGCAATATCCTCGATTAAGGGACAGGGAATTGGCCTACTTGATTTGTGTCATTAGGCACGCCATTTTGGCAAGTTACAGCATCTTGGTGGTTGAAGATGCCTGTGATAGGTAACTGTGAACTACCAACTGCCTGTTAACATGATACCACTGGCTTCTGGTGCTAGTGATGGGACTTTCATAATGTTTGAACACAGTAAACTAAGCACCAGATAAAATTTTACCGAAAAAATGTTAGGATATGCATAGAAATTAGCATCAAGAAAAACAACTAGACAGCAGAATATTCAGCAATACACTTCCAGCCCTTAAAGTTACAAAACTGTAGAAACTATGGTTTTAAAACTTAAAACTTTAACTTAAAAATGGTTGTTTGGAGCAAGGGTGAAGGCAAACACTTAAATTCATGTTGTTTCAGATCGACAAACTTGACTTTGAGCTGTAAATTCATGTTTGGCCATTCACACTTCTGATCTTGATTACTTTCTTCTTCTTGCAGACCTGGCTGGCCTTGCATTGGTACATCATTCCAATTGTCATTTTAATTCTGCTCGTTTTGATCCTGCTGCTGGTAGCAAGAGCCCTCTATCGGTGAGTAGTAAACTACTGTTCTCCCAAGATGTCTTTTCGGATGGTCTCATTTGTATTTTTTGTAAACTCTAATTGGATAGAGAGCAGTGGTGTATGAGGGGAATGCTGCAAGAGTCAGCTCAGAACCTGGAAAAGAAAAGCGAGCACTGGCAATTGCATTCCTTGTTAGGTGCTGCATTGTTCATGATGCAGCAAGCACGATTTGCAGCCCAAATCATTGAGTACCAGGAAATGGGTACCCTAGATACCAGCCCCCTATTATTAAGTTGGACTCTTTGTGCCATAGAGTGCCAAAGTGAATATTTCACGTGCCAAATTACATGAATGAAAGGCATTATCATGAGAACCAGCACGCGAACCAACACATACGGGTACCGCATAGGTTTGCACTACACTTTCCGTTTCAAAATGATGTCACATGTCGGTACTCTATCGGCAGAAGATATTATACCTGCATCTTGTGAATTTAATCAATTGCCCCCTCCCCACCATTGTTGTGAAAATGTAGGTATTCATCTTTCGTGTTAGTGTTGTGTTAAATGTTCTTGGCATAGCGTTCCTAGTAACGTGAATACCCCGTGCTACTTCTTCAGGTCATCCTATATTCAAGAGCGATTTGGACTTTCTTTAGTGTCCAACAATTCTGTAGAACCTGATGATCTTGATGAACGGTGCGTTGTGTCACCTTTTGGTTTGAGAATGCATCGTAGTGTTGCTGAAGTAAATGTAGAGCACTCCTCCTTTTCTCGTAGTGTGCAATAGATTGCTAACAATCAATTAAGATGCATGCTACGGGGCAGCGCGGACATCCGGGATTCTCGCGCTGGTGAAAACTGCAACCATGGTGACGTACGCACACACCTGCCAGTCCGAGGATCGGGTTACACCATCTTTTCTTTGATCAGTACGTACGTGCATGCTCGTTGCAGTTGTTTTCAGCGGCGCGGTTTGGTTCCTACCCGCAATTCAGTGAAACTCCTGGATATCCATGCTGCCCTATTCGCCACTGTAGACACTATCATTTAGCACACGTTAACATAGAATACCACAATGGTCAAATATCACAGTACTGATTTGTGCATTATTTTCTGCTGACAGAATGTTTTCTTCTATTTTACAGACATGAAAGTAGTTTACACACATTAGAATGTGACACTCCCCCCCCGATTAGATTTGAGAATAACTGTCTTGGTGCTTGTATCTAGACTGTACGTTTCTTTCTCAGACTGACTGTCTCCCTGTGATGGAGAGCTGACAACAAACGACCAAGATTTTTGTAGCATGCATTAGTTGCATCAGTAGTGTACTGATTTAGACCTGTGCTTGGTATCGTTCCTTGGAGCACATTTTCCAGTTCGACTAACGGTATGACTCCAACTTCATTAGTGTGAACTCCTCAGTCATCTGGGAGCTTTGCAGTTCCTTCCAAAGTCCAACACAGTACAATAAACCGTTTCCAATCCCTTTGACCCTTACTGCTCCTTTTGAAATACGCTACTAACTGAATGCTTGCATGTTACTTGATTAATTTTAAGTAATTCCTTTTTTTTGTGATTTAGGAGGCGTCGTAGAGGGGAGTTCATTCGTAGCGGAAACATGACGGCCAACTTTGCCAACCCCGTCTACGCCCAGTACTCCCCAGCCCAGATGGACGACCACGACCCGTGCGCGGTGCCCATGGGAGGGCATAAATTCATTAGCGGGACCGTCGTCATGGATCACAGTGACTTCACGGATGTCCGATTAAGCAACGGATCGGCGACAATGTCAACCTTTGTCCCCACTTGAGGGTATCGTTCCCGCAGTGAAATCTGTCCAATAATGTTCACAGTGCAAATGCGTCCACCATTTTTACTTAAAGTTGGACTGTCTTTTTCAGCTATGTCTCTGTTTAGAATTTATTTCACCAAGTAAAGGAATTTAGAGTTTGCATAAAATGCTTTGTGTAGCGAACTATAAGCAAATAGTTTAAATAGGAAAGCAAAATGCCTTAAAAACATAATGCACAAAACACCACATTGCACATTCCAATGTTATGTGTTCGAAAAACACACTGTTTTTCAATATTTGAATGTATTTTACCAAGCAGTAAAGTTCTGTAACATTCCAAGCGGTGGCAACTCAAAACTTTCGTAAATGACCACTTTTTTGTCACACCTATTTCTTCAGTGTAACAACTAACAACATTGTCTTGTGTCAATACAACTAATTCTGAAATACTTACAAATCAAACGCTTACTGTTGAATTAATTTATTGCTCTGTAGATCACAAATACTTATCACAGCTTGTACGTAATTAGTGATTACAAAGTGCAGGCATTTCCAAAATGTGCATTTTTTATACATAAATTATTTATGATATACGCAATTTGCACCCAACTTGTTTTGTACCAATATAAATGTGCCATTTTTATACTCAAGCACCCCATCCCCTTAATGTTAATCTCTGTACACGTACATAATATTTTCCGTAGTTAGGCAGAACATTAGGGCATGACCGATTACCCTCCGGCAAGTGATCTTGAGGTCTTAATGTGACGATTTCCTTATTACCATTCATTGTCTGCATGTTGTGCCTTTTATATGATTGTAAATACATGTCATTTGAAATCTGAACTTACAATGTACATACTTGGGAGAATTTTCTGGCTTCATCTCAACTAGTATTTTTGTTTTCAAATTATTGATATGATCAAGTAGTCCTGAAGCCTCAGATCTACTAGGGAGTCTATGGCTCATTTAAAGGTCATGTAGATGATAGGACAAAGCATCCTGCTTGAGGACACAAAGCAACTGGGTCATTCCATGAGGTTGGAGCACAATTTGTGACGGTGTCACTTGCTACATCCGCAACTTTTACCGCCTGTCATGACCTATAGAGTAGGTTTTTAATTTTGAAAAAATAAAACACATCTCTGTATTCAGCCTTGCAAGATGTATAACAATGTCAATTTGGAATCCACATGCAGGGAAATAACTGTTCATTTTTATGGAACCCATGTAACAACTGACACTGTCACAAACTGTGTCCCATCCTCATGGAATGACCCAGCTCACATCGTGGTCCAATGATAGAGGTTGCTCACAATCTGTGCTGAAGGTCTTCGGACATGACACACATTTAACTGAATTCTGTATGCTTGTATAAAAACTGCAGGCTTAGTCTTGTCTAACAAATGTTGGGATTTTCTTGTTTCTTTGGGATTTCTTTTCTATAAAAGTGAAGATGTACATGCAGTAGTGATATCCATGTGCATTTATGAGAAAACAAATTTGGTCTTTTTTTCAACTGTCCAAGTCACCCAAAGAGCTAAGATTTGTGTCTGCAAGTGAAGATGTTAACAGAATCACCAAAGTCTATTGGCATACAAGAACGATTCACAACCTACGCCAAAGTCAAATACTTGGCTCAAAAAGTTGCAGAGGGACCCTCCCCATTCCCTGGGGATCCAGGTGTTCCTTGATGTGATGGATGATCAAAATGTATGTACATATTTAAATTGATTATTATCTGTTGAAGATGCTGCTACAGTAGTGTATATAAATAATTGAATGCACTGATAGTGTGAAACATAATAAAATGTAGTGCTGATGATGATGTACCTTGCAGTTCTAGCTCCAACGCGGGCAAAGATTTCTGAGTAATGTAACAAATTGTGTTCCCAAGCAACAATCTGACAATGTACCATCCACTCAGAATATCTGCTTAAACATGTGAGCATTACCAAATTTGGCAAACAGGAATAATCATCTCGGCAGGCATATGCTATAAGATTTTCCACATTAACTAGTGTGAGAAAAAACAAGTGAATTTGAGCTAATTATTTAATAATCCGTAATTGATATGTAGTTGTATACCACTGGGATTCTATTTAATTTTATACCTGTATACATATTATGAGCTTAAATGATACGTCCACCTTGATGGATAGCTTATAATAAAATGCGAGAAAGTGAATGTGGTTGTGTGTATTTTCACAGTAGTGTGTAAAGCCGTGCTATGACCTGGTGCGACTATTTATTTCAAGGCTGTGCTGAATTTCACAATTTTCACATCTTTAACCCTAACCCTCCTCAGTCCTTCACCTGTTGGAGGACTGAGGAGTGTTAGGCTTAATAGTTTGTAGTCTGGACTCCGATTATAGGGTTTGACTTGTCTTGCACAGGCCTACTCAGGAGTAGAGGTGGCCTAGTGGTCGAGTATATAATTCTCAAACATGTGGCCAGGCTTTGAATTGAGCAGTTGGTTTTATATTGTGACCTTGGGCAGGTCACTGTTACTACCAGCCTGAGTAATGCCTCTCTCCATCCAAGAATGTAAACGGGTACCTGTGAGAGTAGACGTGGCTGCATCAAACTAATATAGGCCCCGTGGATATGAGATAATGAATAATAGTAAGCACCTTGTAGTCTTGGTTGTACCATCTGGCAATTTGGAAAAGTTCTCCATGTCCCAAGAGCTTTGTCACAATGTGTGGTGCATTTTACATTATATTGAAATTGCATCTAAATATCATAATGGGATACACAAGAAATTACATTGCAAAATATTACAAAATTATATTGCGCGAGTTCAAAGTCTTATGTTGCTTTTTATCTGTGGCTCTTGAGTTGATTGGCTTGTGTTCTAAGGGTAATATTAAAAATCACAAACATGAAATCCAAACTATTGTACCAAATCTGGAGCAAATTGAGCTGAAGTCAAGGTTCAGGTAAGGACAGGTAACATTTGGTTTAGAGTCAGGAGCATTCAATGGTGTATCGGTAATATTAAGGATCTTTCACGCTCACCTGATGCTACTGTGACCTTAGGCACCTGTGATGAATTATGCAGTGGACTCGTCTGCAACAGGTGGCAGATTGAAGGGCCTGGACTCTGAGTCCAGACCTGGACTCGAGGGTACAAGTCCGGACTCCGAGTTTGACTCTGATTCAATGGGTTCAATCCTGTTTCTGGTGAAAAAAAGAAAGAAATTGAATAATATTTGCATATCTAAAACCTGGAGAGTCTGAGAATCGTTTTCAAAGATAAGATTCTGCCGTAGAGAAAGATCTGAAGAAAAAATAGGCAGAAATTAATTTTATTGAGCATTAACTAAAAATATTTCAAAAACAGTTTCTGAATAGTCTTACACATGAAATGCATCCACTGAATGCACACGCATACTCAGGGAATGTCTAAAGACAGAAAGACATGTTTTCCACTCAAATCTCTTGGTATAACTGACAAAGCTAAAAGTGAGATCAATTGTTTTACAAAATACAATGGAATAAACGAAATCTCTGTAGTCTACAGCCTGCAACCTACGCAGATTACCAATACCTATGCATTATTTCGTAGTCCGTTACTTTCACTCGCTAAATTCTCGATCACCAATAGTGCGCCCCCACTCACTCGCTCCCCGCAAAGGGGTCGGCCATGTTCGTCCTCTTTTTCTTAGCACCATTACGTTGCGGAACGTGTTGTTCCGGCTCCGAATATTTGGGACTTTTTTTCCTTCGCTAACGCGTGTTTCGTTGTTATTCCTCGATCACCTTGTTTGTTTATTTGTGCTGACTCCTGTGAATGGTAAGATTGTTCCTTTTTCATGTTATTTCTAGACATTTTACCGTTCCCTTTTCAGTCTTGCGCAGGTGGCAAATAATTCTGTGCTATGCCTGCAGACCCCTTATGACCTCCACACAGTCTGTCTGAGACTTTGGCTGTGTCCGAAACGGGCTTCCAGAGCTACGGCTAGGTCTATTGTCTGCGTGTCTCCACGTACTTTCAATGGAGTGAAGACCTAGTAGCTCTAGACAACAGATTCTCATCAGGGAACCGAGGCGCGTGCTCGTCATTAGCGAGCCACGGGCGGACCGTCCTCCATTTCTGGCCCTGCCCTGGTGGCTTCGCCGTTCGTATTTGGTCCTGCTATTGCTTTCTCTAATCTACATCCGCGTTTTAGGCATCCGAATTCACCAAACTTTACACAGTAGTGGAATCCAAATGCCTCTTGTTATCCAGACGCGAGATCCTCTGATGTGGGCGTGTCCCTATTTACATACTGTCACTGTAAGGAGGTCCAACAAGAATTGGTCTACCATTGGCCGCATAATTCGTCAAGAATGGCCCTCAGATTCCCTCATGTAGTTACGTCCGCATGATCGGTACGAGAAAGAGTACTCGGTAGGGCTTTGTTCGATTTTCAAATTAATGTTTACGTTCGTCAGAAAAATAATTTTTAATATCGGAGTGGTTTTTCATGTCCACTGTTCCGCTTGTCCTGACCGCGGGAATATTGGGCTTCAATTCGTCCCTGTCAGGCAGGACCAACATTGGTGACTAATACTTTTATTTCTTACGTACACTTCATTTGAGACTAGGCTTTTTCTCTCTTCGGTTGGATGCATGCGCTCAAACTTTAATTCCCCATGCATGCGGTAAAACAGTTGGAGTCCTTCAATAAAGGAACGTCTACTGCTATTCTATGTAAAAGACAAGACTCATTTTTCATTCTCCAGAAATATGTTTCATCGACATTCGCATGTGCTGGAGCTGTTCATTGTCGCTAGGTGCAACTTCCTCTCGACTTCACCAGTCTTCCGGCACTGACTCCTTGCTCGATAAAGAGAGCCAAACCTTCTTCATATATCTTTGCCACTTGGAGTTTCCCCAGCCTCCGACCTTTTCATTGGTCGTAGCTAATCGGGGTACCTTCCTTTACGGCTTGACAGCATTTGTCAAGCCCTCACTGCAGTCATACTTGGGGTCCCCCCCCAAAAGGTTGTTCACCTCTTTCTGGATAATTCATGACGTTTTCTTGTCTATCCACAGCTGCACATAAGACTTTGCTCAGGATGGGTGTGGTGAACCTCTGATGTGAAAGGGTTGATTTAATCCCACCCATCTCTAGACAAGGGAAACCTGTTGCTAACTTACCGGTGGCAATGAAGGATTTACAGGAGATACAATGGAACAGTTCTGGTCCTTCTTCCCTCGCCGATTTTTATGCACCAGTCAAATCCTGCTCTGCCTTCTCTAACTTTCCTCAAACGTTGTCGCGACTCGAACATCATCCCACCAGGCCTCAAACTCCACGACCCAGTCCGCAACCCTAGATCCAACCGCATCCTACTGTCAGCCAGCCAAGCCCTACTCCGGGAGCGCATCAGCTATACCAGATGCACCCTCAGCCACCTGGACAAGGACATCGCCAACGTGAAAGCTGCCCTCAAGTCAACTCTGCGCCATCAAGATTTCATCAAGGTCTCCTCCCTCACCCAGTCCTCCAGTCTTCATGCGTTCAACACATCCCGCAACAAGCAAGTCCGGAAATTCCTTCGTCTCACCAACCGGAAGATGAGATCGTCTATATCTCTATTCCAACATGCTGGGGCAAAGGGATCATCTATATCCCGCAACCCTACTACACCTGCATCACTACCAGTTCACCTCCGGAACCAAGACGAATTCCGACGACACAATGTCGTCAACCTTAGTCAACGCACCCTGTCTTACACGGAGACAGATGTCCTCTCCCTAGGCATGAACTTTGCCACACCACCCCGCTTCATCCCCTCAGCCGACATCATCCAAGCTACCGAACCAGCGTTACGGAAGCTTGACAAGACCACGGCCGATGATCAACCAAGTCATCCGTCACACCAACCCCATCAAGTCCAACCTCACCAGGCCTAAAAGCAGAAGCCCTCAAGAACCTTGGGAACGACAAGACAATCCACATCATCACGGCCGATAAAGGCAACGCCACCGCAGTCATGGACCGAACATCCTACAACAGGAAGGTACATGACATCCTCTCATCTGGTACATACCGCCCTCTACCCAAAGACCCCAGTCATCGAGAAGCGAGTAGCAGCCAAGCTACTTGCCCTTCAACGGTCCGACACCATCCCCACAGCACTCTACCGCCGCCTTCGCCCGTCAGCCTCGTCCTGTCCAAGATTCTTCAGCTAGCCCAAGGTTCACAAGCCAGACGTCCCCCTGCGCCCTATCATCGCATCCAGGGGGTCACCCACTTACTTGGGGGCTTCGGGTATAGGGGACCCTAGCGCCGGGGGTGGTGGGTGGACTTCGGGTATAGGAGACCCTATGGTCCTGTCGGTGGGTTTGGAGAGGTTGATGTGTTTGTATCCATTGAGTTGGAGAGCCGTCTTGATGTGCTTGAGTTCTTGGTTGAGGTTGCCCTGGTCGCAGATCTCATGGGCTCTGCGAACAAGGGTGCGGTTAACGGACGTCTTGATGGCTGGATGGTGAAAGGATCGCTGATGCAGGTACCAGTCGGTGTGGGTAGGTTTGCGGTAGAATCGATGGTTGAGAGTACCGTTCTTGTTTCTCGATAGGTTGACATCGAGAAAGGCGAGTTGGCCGTCTTGCTCTTGTTCCATGGTGAACTTGATGGTGGGGTGTTGTTTGTTGACGTATGTTGGGAATTCCTGGAGTTGGTCTTGACCGTGGGGCCATATGACGAAAGTGTCGTCCACATAGCGTAGCCACAGGGTGGGCTTGAGATCCGCGGTGAGTAGGGATGAGGTTTCAAACTCTTCCATGAAGATGTTAGCACGGACCGGGGATATAGGAGATCCCATGGAGGTCCTAGGCTTTAGGATTAACCTGAAGGTAACTCACGTCTCGAAGCCAATAACTCCTTTACAGACGTCTGCTCCGACGGAAGGATTCACGCAACAGAACAGACACTATATCGCAATGTGACTGAGCCAGTCCCTTGGTACCCGACCGTCTGCATATTGCCAGCTCTGCCTTGACATGGAACATCTATTTGCTGTTATTCTCCACCAGACTCCCGGCGATTCTGTCAGAATTGGTCAGAAAAAACATCTGCTATTCAGACCATTAGACCTTCCTAAGCCTGAGAATTAATTTACCCAGATTCCTAGGGTAACATTTATACAGGAGCACAGAGTTCTCCGTTTTCATGACATGACATGAACAGTGTGAACTCCACTTCAATGCCGATATGTGCAGTGACCGATTCTCTTCTACGGGACTAAGTACTGCAATAGCCAATTACATGTAGCTACTGTTTGTTGTCTAAGCTACCTATGTGTTTCCCAAATTAACTTCTATCCCTTAGACAACACTGACTCCAGGTATCCTCTTCTTGGCAAACATTTTGGTACAGCCGCCCTTTGTTGCTGCCAATAGCTGCTTCATTCCTGGATCGTGGTCTGTTGATAATATCCTCTACGCATACTCTCATTGGGTGATAGTCCCACTGCGCTCCTTTCACCTTCGCCGTAGGCTACAATTCAAGGCCCTGTTCATTCTCTCCGTACTAAAAGTGGGCCAGGAATCAAAGCTGAGAGGTATTGTGCTTCTTCTATCACCCTTCAGGTGAGAGTTTCGCCTTCGCTGTGTGGATTTCCTCGGCCGTAAGCATCATCTGTTCCAAATGGCTGATTTTCACAGACGTCAAACCTTGCCACCCTGTCACGATCCACGACGCTAGGCTTATATAGGCCTACATGCACAATGTCGAATCTTCCGTTAGTGTATGTTGGTGGTTATCTACATGGCTATTTTGTTGGATAACGCTACGACCATTTATCTCAGGCTACCTTTAGCATGGGAGTGCAATGAGTTCTGCCGAGACATGCCAATAATACCCTCTTCACCGAGACCACAAGAACAAGTACTGAGTCTAACTTCAGCTATACTTCGTATCTTTGGTTGTCCCCCTTTCATGTCCTACACACTATCAAGTTTGGTATGTTGACCGGCCTTCTGGCCCAGATGACCAATGTAGATGACACATTTGTGCCCATGATGTTCAGGCCGTTTCATCAGTAGGGGCCGATTTCAAAGTGTTTCCTGTAATAGAGATTTGTAGAGAGCCTTGTTGGGAAACCCATACCCCATTCACCTCCTGTTACCCCTATGATGTTTGAAGGGGGCCTTACACGTGGACTGTCTGTAGGTTGGACGGCATTACGGTTGCCCCATTGCGGACCATCCTCTACCCTTGCAGGAGGAGGCACTCAAGCAGTCACTCTAAGGTGGCTGGACACTGGTAGTGCGTCCTCGCTTTCCCACTGTCCATTGGTTCGGTGCTACTCTGCATAGGTATTGGTAATCTGCGTAGGTTGCAGGTAGTAGATTCTCCCCCTACCTAATGTGGGTTGAGTCTACTGCTGCATACCTACCAGATTACCAATCTCCCTCCCTTCTCCCCGCATGGCCTTGGCGCACTTTGAGCATCGAAAAAGAGGACAAACATGGCCGACGCCTTCGCGGGGGGCGAGTGGGGACGCACTATTGGTGATCAAGAATTTAGCGAATTTAGCGAATGGAAGTAATGGACTAGAAAATAATGCATAGGTATTGGTAATCTGGTAGGTATGCAGTAGTAGACTCAACTCACATTAGGTGGAGGAGAATTCTTTTCCTCTTAAACGTGGGCACAGACCTTTTCAGAAAAAGCACGCATCATTTATTCAGCTTTATTCTGCCACTGCTCTTACCTCTTATGCTTTGCTGAATGTTTCTCGTACATGAAAGAAACAAATGCCAGGAGGGTAATCAGCGCGACGCCACCACATCCAAAAGAGATGCCAATAATTGCTTCAGTCGACAAAGTTTCTGCACAGAATGAGATCCAAAGGAAGGTGTGTTTCTTGGTTTCAAAAAACGATAAACACAGGCATTTTTATGGAGTTTTCTCAAGTTCGTAATTGTCCACTGACTGTGCACAGGAATTCGGTGCTCTATTCTAGTAAACATATAATCAAAGGAGCCATCACAAGTCCATAATCCGAAAAAATACGAATAAAATGCATTCACGATAGAAAAGGACACGTCGGTATTTTTTGACATTTCTATTTCATTCACACCAACTACTGTTGCTTTGCACGAATTACTGTTTCTAGAGTTAGCATGAACTATTATTTCGTTTGTTTGAATTATCCATTTGTTCCAAAGAATTACTATTTTGTTCACAATTATTATTAATTCACTTACAAAATTACTTCTTGACACAAATCAGTGAACAAAATGGATATTTACTCGGTTTCGTTGGTACTGGTGGGGGTTGTCCAGTGGTAGTTCCTCCAGTCGTTGAAGCTTTTGTTGAGAGCACATCTATGAAATAAAGACTTCCTCTTGAGTGACCAAGGTACCTCTTCAGGCTAGTCAGTCTCACCAACAACACTGTTCGTCGTCACCACTTTTGGAGTATAGTGGCAAAACTAAGCAAGTAACAATGTAACCCTCATTCCCTTCCACAATCATCCTCATTGTTTACAAAGGGATCCGTGCAAGGGCTAAGCACTGGTGTTAGGGTTAACCTCATCTGAGGTGTACTACCACGCTGTCCTGCCTCCCTTGGAACCAATTCCAGAGATGTACCAACACTGGAACGATCTCGTGCCTTCAATGAGGCATACCCTTGCGTATCCTCTGGCAATTTCCAGTCAACCTCTGAGTCGACTTTCGCCTGAGGTATATCCCTGCTCTTAGGTGTATATACCTCACTTGTAATCTCAGGTTGTGACCTTTTTCTGACAGCCTCAAACTCAGCTCAGAGAGACGATTCCGCTCCAATTTGAGCCACTGAACTTCCATTCTGGAGTGGTTCAGGTCACAAAGGACAGAACCCTTGTCATCGTCATTCTTAGAGGTGATCTCACTGCCCTTATTACTACTCATACTGAAGTTTCCTCAGTGCATGGAAACTCAACCCTAATTGAACTCTCTAGACTAGGCCACTGGCCACTGGATGATAGTGGTATTTCACCAGTAAATTCAGGCTGCAAGATCGCTTGACCCGTCCCCAAGCCTTGCAAATTTACCCTTACCTACGTGTCAACCACTATCAGGCGAATTCTGTGAAAAATTGATAGTTGCTCCCTTACAGCACGTCGCAAGGTTTGCAACTCCACACAAATCCTTAACAGAATCCACACACTAATAACTACAACAATAGACTATACAACATTGATGCACCAAAACTATAAGAAAACACCACGCGCCACGGAATAATTAAAAGCAAGGATGTTGTTGCTGATGTGAGTCCAGTTTAGTCTGTGGTCACAGCGACCTCCAGCGACCATGCGTTTTTTCGCCCGCCTCATCAGCGCATGACATTAGTTGACTCCAAAAATTGTCCACGGAATTTCATCAAATATAAGAAGTACAAATAAAATATGCATGTAATCACGAAGTGTGCATCATTGGTTCACTTAATTTTAGTAATTCATGTGCTGATTTGAGGATTTATCAATAATTTAGCTCAAATGATTGTCTGATTATCTAAGAAAAGGAGACAATTCTTCACACGTAATTATGCAAGTCTTGGCCACGTGTTGTTCATTTAACATGTTGAATCCGTTGTGCGTGTGTTTAAATTGGAAGTTTAGGTCTGCCATGTACATGTAACTGTGTCAACGTGTAGTTCACTTAAGTAGGTGTTACCTTTTCCGGTTTTTTCTTTGCTTTTATAGTTTTAACAGGGTGTCTAATTATACACGGAGAATATTGGCTTGCAGTGCCCACAGCTTTACATCGATGCACATACACATATATAGAGTGTTCAATAGACACGACTCCATGACTTTGGGAAGTTACATATTTCAGTTAACTTGTGTCATCATCAATTTTGCGATTCCAGAGTCAACTACAGATGTCTGAGCCCTAAATAAGTCTGATATATTTTTCCCGAACACTATGTTAAACAAACCCAAAGACGCATTCGCTGTTGACTTGCCCCCCCCCCACACCAAAAGCTGGAATAGATACACCGCTTCCTTTGATATAATCACTGTACAATTCAGTCCTAGCTGTCCGAGAGCCCGTGAGAGCAAATTCAGTATAGTTTCCTTGAATAGGTTTCTAGGTGGGACCACCTAAATACCTGTATAGTTGCCTGACCTTTTGACGACCGTGCTTGCCTAGTTTAAGTGAACAGTCCTTTTTCTAATGGTATATCTGTATTAGTTCCACAATGTGTGCAGATATGAGCTATACGCACACATCGGTCTTACCGTAGGGTGCCACGCATACATATCCCGCCTTGATAAAGCAATCGCTGTTCCTCCATTGTCCCGAGCCCTCTGTTGAAAGCTGCACGCAGGCGTTGCTCTCTATCGGTAAAGTTGGATATTCACCGGCCCAGTTAGTGTAGTAATATAGCGAACCATCATTCCACTGGAACTCTGCCATATTAAAGAAGATACAAAAACGTTCTTTACCAGCAGTGGATGCTGGGGATGGGTTCATCTGCCGTGTGTCATCCATTTTCCTGTGACTATTTTAGGGAGATAATTAAATATATTTTCAATCCCCTTTTCCTCCCGCTTGTTTGGGTTTTCTTTCATTCGTGGCGCACCTACTTGTAAATGCCAAGCGGCCTGTTTTCAGTGCTGAGACATGCAAATGACATTTGCTTCAAATACCAATAAACATGGTTCCTTTCTAAACAGTAGTCATTGGCTTTTGTGTAAATTTCAGGATGTTTCAGATTAACAGATCATTGACCATCTTTTCAAGGAACATGCCCATTTCTTGTGGGGGTGCTACATAAACAATTTGACTGTGGGTTTGAATTCTCGACAACGGGCTCATAAGCTGGCCCTTTGTCAAGAATCCAGTCCCCCATTTAAGTAATCTATGAAGTACCTGCGTGTTAACTCCAGATCGACGATGGCAATTTAACAGCGTTGACACCAATGATGACGTATCCTTACCTCCGTCTTGGCAGAAAAGACCCAGCCAGATTTTGTTGACGTCCAAGACTGCGCTGGCATTGATCTGCAGGAAGGTGTTCACCTCTCTGCTCAGACTACTCGCCGGGAAGACGTTGGCTCCTCGCTGCTGGCACAGGACAAGTGCCTCCACGTAGCTAACCTCCGTGTTCTGGGTATCGAAGAAGAAGCATCTGTCGTCGACGGCGATCCAGCCTTTGCGGCAGTCACCAGACGGAGGGTCAGGGGGTGGCGGCTGGGGCGCTACAAATAGAAACGCCGAAATCCACAGTGAAGAGTCCAAACAAGCGACAGTTTCTCATGCAAGGTGTGAATATCGACTTTGCTTCTTGTTTTACAGAAAACCTTGTCACGGGAAACAGAATCATCGGTTGCGATGAAATCCTCCTCGGTTGTTTCGGAAAAGACAGTCATCATTGTGAAGTGCAGTCATGTCCCAGACTTTCCAAGACACAGCTCAGAGCAGGTGGTAATCCTGCTTAACATGAAATGATACTTATAGGAGTATTCCGGCTGAGCTATAGTGCCTTCAGCTCCGTTGCCAGCTTCGGTCATTGGAAGGGGACACAGTACTAGCTACGGGGCTCAACATAGGCACAATAGATAAATGTGATGCTTATTTTGCCGATCAGGGGCAGCTGCTCAATAGTAAAGGGCCTGATCAGTGTCTAGCACCCCGACTTAATTTTTTACCCAAAATGCAAACAAGCCTTCACTGACGAAAGGAGGGGAAGAGGCGAACAGCTATGCATATGTTTAACTATACCATAAAGCGAGTACGCATTGAGGCATGTGAACAACAAAATTTATTGTGACATCGTCTTTGGGCCTACCTGTTGTGATTTTGCAAACTGTAGGGTGCGCATAGCTGTAGCAATTGACATTGCGCCATCCTTCATGAGTCATGACAACGCAATCGTTCAGCACGTCGTTGGATCCAATCGGGTAGCCTTTAGCCCAGTTGGTGTACTGGACAGGCCAGCCATCCAACCACTGAAACTGCCCCATAGCCTGTCCGTAAAAAAAGAAGGGTGGCCTCAGAGTGACTGACTCGGCAGTGGAAAATTGACATCCATGCTGCAACTGAGTCGCTGTCCGTGTCAACCGGCTCCGGCCGAGGGTAAGGCACGAGTCTATGGGGAGCGGCTGCAGCCCTAGCAAGTAATTTCCATGGATGAAAGTATTATTTACTGCTACGGCCACAAACTAGGCCTGTGCTTTGAGTCTTGACGAATAATCTCTTGTCAGAACATACACAGCTCATCAGCCACATTACATCCTTAAAACCCGTCCAAAGTCTACATCCTGTTACGCTCCGCCCGATAAACTATTTCTTCAAAAGCTAACCGTCATGACAGTTCTTTTATTCCAATTGGTCGAAACGCGTCACGTGACTACGATGTGGCAATGCCTGCTGCGTATTAAGCACGCACTGGCACCTTGATACGAGACAGTTTAATCAATTCCGATTGGTCAAGAGTCTGTGTGGACCCGGCNACGCCAAGTCTATATATTAGGAGATTCTTCTGGACTACTTGAAAAAGGATTATACCATCAAAAGGAGGGGGTGTTTAGGAAAATAAAAGTAAAATTCTTAAACAAAATCCTTGGAAGTTTATCATATATTAATTTCCTTTGACTCTATGACTAAAATGTTATTTATGAATGGAGATAAATATGTAATTGATGGGCTTAAACGGCATGAGAATGAACGCTGATAATACAGTCGCCCGCAGCTCGGGCATTAGTCGCGTCCATTCTCCTGAAGACCAACCAAGCACATATTACATTCCCTTATTTCCTTGTCCACACTAATATTGGGGATTTCAAAGTCTGACGGTTATTTGCGCTCTTACCCCTCTCCTCATCCCAAGCCACGCGCTGTCAACGCCGAAGTACGACATGACCATCCCAACGAAGGCCTGTTCGTAGGCGTCGCCAAGGGACGGCAGATATGCCCCGTCCTCCTCGCAGTCAGCCACGGCGTTGGCGTTGGAGGAGTTGTATGTAAAGACTCTGAAGCAGGAATCTTCGTACTTGTGGTAATTCAGCTTTACAGGGCAGGGTTCGTAGGGGACAGGCTGCGGGTTTCCTTTGGTATCTTAAAGGAAGAGGAAAGAAGGAAGACAAAAATGACACCTGGATGAGAAACCTGGATAAATAAGAGGTGGTCTTCATCACCACAATTGTATAGTCCAGTTTATTCCAACCTTTGCCGAATCAAATCAAAAACCAACTTGAAATCCTCAGACCCAGGGGTGTGTTCCTCACCAGTTTTATACACTTTCCACTGAAGAATTGTTTGCAGATCCTAAGGGCAACAACTGGTCTAGTGACATGATTCCAAACCACGTGCGAGTAGTTCACTTCGAATGACACAGTTTCTTTAAAGTGAAGTTTCAATTAAAGGTTAACACAAAATGAAAACATTTAGTTAACGTGAAGTATTTCAAAATAACAATAAAAACGTAACCATTTCAATCATAAATTCAATGTTTACCCCATTAATCGTGACCCCAATTTAAATAAAATGATCCTGCATTTCCCCGCCCACAAAAGATTCCCCTTTTGGCCGTTCGCGCTCCCAGGCGGATTTGATGACGTCATCGGCAGAACGCCTACATGTACAGTGTACATGTACATTGCATGATTGCAGACAGTATATGCAGAATCGCACGCTTACAATAGATGACGTTGTGTTCGATGTAGCTTGGCCCACAGGCAAACACTGTCTCGGTTCAAGGCAGAAATTAAAAGATACAGACCCAACGTGTATTTCATGAACTGAAACAGTGTTTGCCTGTGGGCCAAGCTACATTGAACACAATTTCGTCTGTTACAGGCGTGCGATACTGCATGCAAGCTTGCTGTGTGGTCACGTTAATTAACGAGATTTTTACAACAAAATGCCACTGTAGGAAGCATGCCGGTAATACATTATGATAGGCACCTGGATTACGTAGCAGCTTATAATAGAGCAGCCCATTTCTGGTCGCGTGCGAGTAAGAAGGAATAGTATGTAGGATGTTTGTGCTTTGGATTCTGGAAGATAATTTATTGTTTTGGGATTTGTTTCCTAATTGAAAAACCTTGGTTTTGAAACTTTTTTGAAGTCCTGCCAACATTTGCAACGCTGACGTTTGTTTTGTTCGCGAACTATCGTCGACAAGTCCCGATTATTAGCGTTACGATGATAATTCACTTTTAATGTTGGCATTTTAATGTGGAGATCACACTGATCAAGGTGGGAGTAGTCCGATCAGGTGTTTGTGTGGAGTCTGTATTGCGGTGGTTTTATTTTCTGGAACTCTCATTTTTTTTCCTGGAGGTTATAGTACTCGATGAAGAAGGCTATTCTCACCAAGTGGCATCTCGCATATGAAACCGTTTTCCTTTTCGCAGTCGACATCACTCCACTTCCCTGCGTAGATTGGATTGTTGGACAACTGGGCGCAGTAGTTTACCTGAGGGCACGCAGGAGTCAAACAACGAAAGGAGTGAGGAATTCGAAAAGCACGGTATAATCAATAAAATCTGGGGAAACGACTGGCATTGTACCCGAGGCCTAAGAAAAATTTGGGAGCGACGAAACATTTTCAGATCCCACAGAAACACCACGTACGACTTCTTATGCAGAGCTGTGGCATATATTTTCATATGTTCAACGTGGGGAACGCTGTCCGCTGGGTATCCAGGTCTTGGGTCCAGGGGGGAAAAGTGAAGTGCCTTTCCGAAACTTCCTTACCTTGTTATCGCCGTCTTGTTGAAAAGGGCCGTTTGGTTCTCCCAGCGCCCAGTTCGTGAAGTCCACCGCTGAGCCGTCGGCCCAGTAGTACTGATCGAACTTTCCGAAGCGACTCAATCCAATCCAGACGTCGTTTTGGATATTTTTCAAAGGAAAGCTGAGAAGCCCTGTTGCAGAAAACAATGTTGGACAAAGAAATAAAACAACTTGAATCAATTTATCAGATTACAACTTCATATTTTCATAAATCTTGGGTATTCAACAGCTGGCGTAAGTGTGAAATTTCCAGTTACAATTATCGAGGGAAACAGGTTGCAAAACATTAATATTTCGAGGAAATTTATCAATTAGAGTTATCAGAAAGCAACCTTTAAGAGACGCACAGTTTCAATTGCCTGTGAGTGTTGGTCAAATAGCAGTGAACACTGATTCCATTGGTTTGACGAGTGTACCTTGAACACCTTGGCTGTGGATTGATGCAAGCTGTCCTGAACGGAACTGACATTCCTTGTGTGCTTCGATCCATGTCTTGGGCTCAGCCATGGACCTCAGATCATAACATCTTCAAAAGAGAAACAAACTATAAAACATTCTGTGACATGAACCCAAGGATCTCGTTTCCTCTCCTAATCACAACCAATTTTCATCTTTTTTTCCCACTGAGATACTCATGAGCCAAGTTCAGCGTGATCTATGGAGAGCTTTAGAAACGGTACTACTCAAAGGAAAAAAAAAGTCCTTACCTTCAGTAGTGAAATCAATTGGTACTGACTGACCTGACCTTACACCAGTCCGAGAATGTTCAGTGCCTGCGAGTTGGCCGTTTTTATTGGCTCAACCTTCTGCGCGTATCAAGGGGTCCATAATCACACAGGGTCCAAATTTCATATTACATCTGCACACATCATCAAGAACGAACCTGTCTTTTAGCTTGTAAGTGCCTTCGAAGCATTCTCCCTCTGGTGGCTTCTGGGTGACAATGATGGGCTCCGTGTTCCTTGTATCCCACTTACAAATGTAGGGTCGTCGTAAACCACAGTTATGGTCCTCCCATTGTTCTACAGATTGGAATGAAAGGTGGGAGTGATTCGTTGACTTTGAAATTAGTTTTTTAGGATTGTGTTTCTTGGAAGATATTGTGCGTGTAACTATTCTTTAGAGGTAGTTGTGTTTTCTGGAGTTCTAGTCGTTGTCCACAAACAACTGAATTCAAAGTTTAAGGGGAATACCCAGAAAACTGAAATTAGGCAGTCAAGACGAAATAAGGAAAATGAAGGATTTTAGAAATAAAGAAAAAGTAAAAAATAAACAACACAATAAAGACTGAGGTGAGTAAACGCAAACGTCTTATGCACTCATAAAACGACAAGAACCGTTCTGCTGACCCCTATAAGGTCAGAATGGAAAGCATTAACCGCATGGAGGGATGTGTGGGTGCTACTTGTATTTCTATCATTCGCACGGATGTCAAATTAAAAAAGTATGGACACAAAATACCTTTAGTCAGCCCACAAAGGCCACTGAAGCCACCGGCGACCATCTTACCAAGTAACACAAAAACTTGCTCGCCAATGTTAACCATATCGTTCCTGGTATTTGTAGTTACAATGGCAAGCGAGCCAACGATCAACGTTGTATTCGGCACGGTACGATGGCCACCGTTGGCTTCAGTCGATACAAGAGCACTGCGAGTCCATTTTTGATTTTTTTATATGACGTTTGTGACCATGGGCCCACGTTCAGGTGCACAGATCAAAATGTTACTAAGCGCATCCTATACCAAGCCGCATTGGTCCCAACGGAGGGCATGCAAAGGTTTTTTAGTGGTCCCCTTGAGTATTTTAATTAAACAGCACCATCCGAATGTCATAATAGTAAAACCCCATTATATTGGATAAAGAAAGTACAGCCCTTGTTGCTTATTCCCTCTTGGTGAATGTTTTACCGTTCTCATTGATAAGTGCACAGTATTCCATGTTGTTGTTATTCGTTGGGTCATCTGAGGACCACTCGGCAGTTTTCGGATCATATTCAGTTCCATCCGACCATCTGCATAAAAAAAGGTTAACCACAGTAATAGACAAGATGCTGAGGGACAACCGTGCGTGACTGGCAGACACCAAATAACTGAGCTTTTCGTTATGTGACCATGCATCCCAAGTAGATCACGCGCCAAACTGAGTAAGGTTCACACAGTTGTGGTCCAGTCGATCACATTATGCCAAATCACGAGTCAGGTTACACATCAGTTCAAAAAGGCAACAGTGGAATTACTACACCGAAGGACAGACAGGAAAGCGAGTTGGCAGTACATTTTAATTTCGCGGTGTCTTAATGACTTGAGGCTGGATGATCTGTAACTGACTGGTCATGACTTTTGTTGATGATTTGATTATCAAGGAAGATTTAAATTTAGAGACGTCGCAGGAAACTCCAAACTCATTCTGAAAAAAATGTATTAAATAAATACAAGTACCCCGGTAAGGGTGAATCAGCTGATCATAGCTCAATTCTTGTGAGATTACACATATTGTGTAATAATAGAAGTCCGGTTATGTCAAATAACGTGTGGTTGTACTGTACGTGGCTGAGGAAGATCTGTACATATTTGACAGCATATAGCTTTTAGATGCTCTAAACGCGCATTTTGTGGCGGACCAATTCTCTCCATGTTGAAAATCTGGAGAGATCACTGGCTGATAGTGAAGTCACTATTTTCCCTTTTACATTTTTGTAAAGTCTTTTTTTCAATGGTGTGAGTGGTTGAGGTTGGTTCCCTCTTATTCGGGAACCAACGATTGGCTTCACTTATTTGTACAAATCGGAATGGCTAACGAGCAATCAATATGGAGACGTCAGTGATTCATCTTTTTCTCCAGGCCAACATTCTGAGGACTTCTTAAAATCTCCACTGCTCTATTGTTTTCCTCAAGTTGCCAATTATTACGTTTGAAACAAACATAAACCCCTGTCTTGACATGTGTATCAGGGTTTTCTGATCTGATAATGGCAAACAATAACCGCGAAAAAATCCAAAAGTAATACGGGCGTTTCACAATAGTGCGCCACAAAGAGATTGTAACGCGTTGACCAATCAAAATGCGCGAAATTTGTCGACCCAATGCGCGTTCGGAAAGGGTCGACAAATTTCGCGCGCTGTGATTGGCCAACGCGTTGCAAACTCATGATGGCGCACTATTGTGAATCGCCCATATTGAGTGACTACAAGCCTTAGGAGACTTACATCCAGTTGCCCGCAGATGCCATATTATTCAGGCCGATCCAGAAGGATTCTGTCTCACGACCAATCTAGAATCATGCAAAGTAGGGAAACACACATCAGAGAACTCCTGTATAATTTCGAGAGACAGAAGCATCCAGCGTTCTGATCTAGTTCATCCCCAGTCCATCTGAAATCATCTGGTCTTACAGGAACGGCTGTACAAAGCATTCCTTTTCAATGCTCACCTGCACACTATGACTGAGCTTGCGATAATACTTGTGATAGACTGTACTATATCATAGGTGTCTTAACAAAGAAGGCATAACTTACTTTACGTTGAAACCGACTAAAGCAGTCATAAAACACCACCCATGGCAGACCGAAAATGTGGGAAATGTCGCTGATCTGAGTAGGTTACAGATAGCTTCAACTTGGTTTAATACTCACAAGGCTCTTGATGTACTCCCGCTCGTCGCCCACATTCAAAGTGGTCAGGTGACCTTTATTCAGATTACACCATTGTTCAGCTTCTTCCCAAGTCAGCCAGCTGTCTCCGTTATCTGCTTTGCTGACATAGTAGCATAAACCCAACCCAAAATACCAGCCGTCGGGACCTGTAGGATGAGATCGATCATACCTGAATTCAACACTGAGCCTGAGATGTCTTTCCGGGCAATAAAATCGGTACAAGTAAAACTCTTCACTTTTATGCCGGTTAGTTTTCCAAAAGTGAAAGTAGCCTGAGAGACATGTAAACAACTGCTGATTTGTCCATAAATGAATGTTTCACATGTGATCATCATAACCAATGAAGTAGTAAGGATAAGTACGTGAAAGGTCAATAAATGCAGGTAAACTCACATGGATTTTCTGGGCCAGGTACTGCAGAAACGGGAGAAAGATTAGAAAAATTTTATTTGGTTACCTTCTCACAAAATTTGTGTAAGATGTCATTTTGTATGAAATACTGAGCGAGTGTTTTCAGAATGATTTTTGCGTGTATCAAACGTTATCAGAAAACTTTTTCTTTTGAAATTAGTAGCATGTAGATAAAAGTAGCAGCTCATGACGANTTTTTTGGCGGGGGGGGGCGTGTTCTTTCGTTTAATTCAAATAGCATAAAATGACAGCCGAATCAGGAACTCAATTAACGGTGGCTGATCTCCGCCAAGAATACACTTTTTTATTTTACGGCGTTATAACGCGCTAATTTATGGCGTAATAACGCCCTATTTTAAGGCATTATAACGCCCTATAGAGCGTAAAAACGCTCTAATTTGGGGCATAACGCCCTAAACTCAACCGTAATAAACGCCCTGTTACGGCGTAATAACGCCGTATTTTAAGGCATAATATCGCCCTATTATGGCGTTATAACGCCCTATTTCGACTTGTAGCGCCCTTAACATGTTCCACTCCTTGAAATACCCGCTGCCTTTGTACAGTCTATAGACGGGGTATAGGTCCTACCTTTGTCATTAAATATGAAGACGAGGTAACGTCAGTATAACGCCGTAAAAACAGACCATCATTTTCACGCCTTAAATCAGGGACTTATAACGCTATAGGTCTATTACGGTGTTATAACGCCATAATAGGGCATTATTACGCCCTAAAATAGGGCGTTATAACGCCGTAAATAGGACATTATTACGCCGTAAAAGGGCGTTTATTACGCCTGAAATTAGTGCGTTATTACGCCCTAAATTAGGGCGTTATAATGCCCTAAATTAGGGCGTTATAGTGCCCTAATAGGGCGTTATTATACACCTTAGAAGAAAAAAGTGTCTTCCTGGCGGAGACCAGTCACCGTGCAATAACATGTTGTGCTGTGTGGTGGATCTGATGTGTGGTGTATAGCTCATCAGACACATCACGCATGTGAAGACAAACCCCTTTTCAGCAAAGGGGACGAATTGTCCTGTAAAGATCTGCTTGAACAAGTACTGTTCCTGTCATGTTAGAATTCATTTTCAACAATGTCGACCTTAAGTTGTCGTATTTTCAGTCGTGTGAAATGTTGATGTGAATACATCACTTTGCTTCTTCGTATTTAATACTTGCATTTTCTCATCAGTCACTTTCTTCACAGTTTAATGTTACATTGAGGCTTTCTTCCCGGGATAGCATTACAGTTGCACTCATGAATATGGATATACTCGTTATGATGAAAGCAAAAAAGGTAATGAAACAACCTTTGAAATACTGAAACAAACGTTGGAAGTAAGGGTAAGTGAGACAGAAAGGTGCAGTTTGAAGGTTTGTATTAAAACGACTTGATGGCAGCTATATCTATATATCATATGATTACACCATCCTCTATGCGCGCCATTTCACATTATCAGTCTGAGTAAAAGTCTGAGTAAAGCTGTAATAGGTGATAGGTACATTGAGTATTGCATGACCTGTGTTCAAGATAAGATCACGGAGTGGAAAGTGTGGTGGTTCTAATAAGCATAACATCAGTTCCCGAGCGCAGTATTGTCAGAGACTTGATCACCGGTCCAAAGCACAGATCAGAATGATGATGTTCTACAATCCTGGCCACAATTGTTGGGGCACGTATCAATAGACATACATGTGTAGTTACCCTCACCAGGTCCCTCAGTCCCCGCAGTCAATGTTGTCATCTCGCCGGCCGTGGGCATCGACACCTAACATCAACACTGAGAGGGGGGCCGGGGCCCAACGAGATTTATCCAGGATTATAGTTTACGAGAAGCAAGAGCGGATGTGCTCAGGCTTTGACGTTGAGGTTGAATGACCTGTGACTGACTAGTGATGAATATCTTTCGGTGATTATATTCAAAGAAGACATAACTTCATGAAGTGGCAGGAAACCCCAAACCCAGTCTCACGATATAGGTATGCGTAGCTAATAATGATAGGCTACATCATTGGACCACAGACTTTTTCCTCTGATCCTATACAGGTGCAATGATAAAGCTTCTGATTATGTCAAGCAAGTGTATGTACCACACGTAAACATCAAGTTGATACTCAACACATGCATATCTGATGCGGACCATGGATCTCCATGTAAGAAAATATCTCAATATCTCTTGTGTTTACAGAGACGTCAGTTTTCTCTTCACAGTACTTGTAAAGATTTTTGATGGAGGATGTGGTTGAGACTGGTGCCCTATTACCCATTACATGGGAAGGGTTGGGAACCAGCAAAGGCTTCACGTGTTGGTAGGGCATACAGTTTTGAATGGACAATAAGCTATTAAGAAGGGGTAGCAGTGATTTGGACTTCCTACATGTATCTCTTTCTCAAGCCTAACATTCTGAGGGCTACTTATTATCTCTCAGTTTTCCTTAGGCTGCCAGAGTTTTCTTTTGAATCAAACACAAAAATCCTTTACTATGTCTCAGAGTTTTCGGATCTTGTGATGACAAAGGAGAGTCGCATTTAGCGACTACAAGCCTCAGGAGACTTACATCCAGTCGCCCGCACAAGCCATGTTATTCAGGCCGATCCAGAAGGATTCCGTCTCATTGCCAATCTAGAATACCATGAAGATTAAGGAAACACACATCAGAGAATTCCTGTGATTTCAACAGAGAAAAAGTCATCCAGTCTTACATTAACTACTGTACAAAGCATTCCTGTTTATTCAATGCGATGATCTCGTATGACTGGTCTTGTGAAAAGACTTGTGATGGTATCGACTGCACCACTGGTATCAGAAAGAAAGCGTAAGCTACTTCACGAAGCAGTGGAAAAAATACCACGTGGGCAGACTGGGGATAGGGCTAATGGGACATTTTACAAAGTATGTAAGAGATAGCTTCAACTTGGTTTAATACTCACAAGGCTCTTGATGTACTCCCGCTCGTCGCACACATTCAAAGTGGTCAGGTGACCTTTATTCAGATTACACCATTGTTCAGCTTCTTCCCAAGTCAGCCAGCTGTCTCCGTTATCTGCTTTGCTGACATAGTAGCATAAACCCAACCCGAAATACCAGCCGTCGGGACCTGTAGGATGAGATCGATCGTACCTGAACTAAACTACGGGAGCAAACGGAAATAAGGTACGCAGATCTTTTTAGCCTGAGATGTCTTTCTGATCAACAAAACGGGTAAGAATTAAAATCAATTTCAAATGCAGTTATTTTGCCCAAAGTGAAAGCAGCTTTAGAGACATATAAACACCTGCTGATTTGTCTATAAATGGATGTTTCACATGTGACCACCATAACCAATAAAGTAATGAGGATAAATACACGAAAAGTAAAGAAATGCAGATAAACTCACATAAACTTTCCGGGCCAGGTACTGCAGAAATGGGGGAAAGATTAGAAGAATTTATTTAATTACCTTTCTCACAAAATATGTGTATATGTCATTTAGTATGAAATACTGAGCGAGCGTTTCCAGAATAATTGAGTGTTATCAGAAAATGAAAAAAAAAATCGAGACTTGGGTCTAATTTAGGAAACATATATACTTGTGACTTTGCTTAATTAAACAATGACTTGGCCACAATACTGCTACACAGGCTTGGTATTAAAAGACAAGTTAATTAACCTACGTGTGTTAGTTTCACAGACGAGGCCGGCCAGTTTAAAGCAACTTTCGTGTTGCCAATATCCAGAATCGGTTTTCAGACTGACACAGTCATTGACATCGCCGGTTGGATTAGATTCCCAGTTGACGTTGTTGATGACTCTGCCGTCTTGATAGACATAGTATCCTGCGAAAAAGACAAGAAAAGAAAGCGGTTAATAGATAAAACGAGCATAAGGATTACGTAAAGAGTGTCAGTACGGTGTTGTGTGTGTCCCACTCATATTGATAAAAGGGGTATGAAAAGGTACTCTGTCACTTGAAACTGATAACGTTTTGTTTGGCCAACAAAACTCCAAACAATTGTAAAAAAATTGCGTTTTCTTTGCATAGGTTGTTTCTTAAATAACGGAGACTATATTATAAAGTATTTGCTGTTTTCGCCATGTTCAAAAATACCACCACAGTCAACGAATCCAGTGTTAGACCAACGATTGTGTTCAGCGGGTTTCTTCCTTCTTACTTGCCATCTCGATAATCGTCAGTGACTACTAACCCTCTGGTGATTTGTTCAATCCTAGCCATACATTCCTGTTGCCAAGACTTTTGAGAGCCTCCTGTTTAAACCCGTAGTTGGCATAACTGCTGTGAATTCCTGGCAAGGTGGCGTTGTATCTCCGAGCACATTCAGCCTGGGCCTGGAGAACAAAAAATAAAACTCATCAGGTTTACCTTTTCTAAAAGTTTGGTTTGATTTAAGAACCAACAGCATCAACAACGTACAAGCAGCAAGGGGTAATAGATCCCGACATGAAGGTGTGAAAACAAAGATGAAAAGGCTGCTTGTCATTGGCCTAGATTGGTACTTGGTTGTCAGGGCATGGTCAGGGAGAGATGGGTTGGCACGCAATGGTAAACACTGCAGTGTGTTGTGATAGGCAGTGTCAATGGCAAGGATTGTAATCGTCCAAAGAATCTTGATGAAAGGGCTTCAGTCTAATGTCCAAGTCTGTGGACCTCACCTCTGACGCTGTGAAGTGAATCTGGGGAAACTCTGCTGACAGTGTGTCAAAATTGTAACAAT
>NW_019091664.1:12625-33632 GCF_001949145.1 Acanthaster planci
ACATGATGAAGCCATGTGTATCAGGGACTGAACTTAAATTAAATCTCCAAAGTGCTTGTCTCGAGTTGCGCATCATTTGTTGCTTGTGAAGCAATGATTTCAGCCTGAGACTCAATCCCAGCAAGTTACATGTACATGTACTGTGGTTCGCTACTTTCAACACTGTTTAAGATAATCATGCTCTGGGGAGAGGAACATTTCACACCAACAGGAAATAGTTTAGGAATTGCAGCTCAAGCAAATTAATTGAACTGCTTGGTTGAGTGAAGCCATTACTAGAGAAATGGGGCTCCAACAGGTAGGAATCTAATCTGAAATACATGTACTGTACACACTTGTTTTAGTTTCGGCATAGAGTGCCGAAGTAAATAGGTCATGTGCACCACAATATGCGTGAACAGCAAAAGTGCCAACCGCCATTTGAACAAACACGCGCATAGTCCCTTAACGTGGCATACTTCAACAGTCAGTTGACTTTCTTCACACTGTATTGCCAAACCTCTTTCTTAAGTTACAAACTTCAACCTGATTTGGTTATCAACTGGTTCTATTCCCTTGATGATACACCGTGTTGAACTTCATTCACTATAAAACTTCATTCCAAATTCAAACCTGTTGGCGTCTGGAAACTGGGCTAGAATTCAGCTGAGTGTTCCTCAATGTGGAACTTGAAACAAATCTCAGAAAATCCCACATACATGTAAACAAGTACAAAATTATTTTAAGTTAACTTTTTAAAAACCTCTTTTCAATAGGAAGAAATATACATGCATGCTTTCTCTATTTTTTTGATCTGGGCTTCCATAGGCTATTGTTTCCAATTCCATTCAGTCATTTCACTCAGAATAGTTTGTACCTTGAATCAAAATCTTCTGAATTCACCTCCAAAAATGGTCCTAAAACTGTCTAATGCGCCCAGCTTAGGATCAAGTGTAGCTCTGCTGAGTGCAGCGTTGGTATTCCACTTTTTTTGATTTGGATGGGATTGTCATACTAATGCTCCACACCTGCGCATATACAATGTACATGTATTAAGGTGCAAACGGTTCTCAAAAATTCCAAAGTCTCGCCAAAAATACCTTTTTCACCACCTTATGTCATTTTTAACTGCCGAAGGCAATTCATGGGGCTTCATGCAGTAGCATTTCCGACTTCACAATGTGTCAAAATGGACAAACACTCGATTTTTTTGCCACCTGCTCCATTCAAATGCGTGGACCGAGATTCTGTGTCTGCAATAACTCTATGGGCAAACATTGTCCTCCCAGAAACACGCATGACTGACCTATGCGTCCTACTCGCCAAAACGCCCAAATGTTTAAAAAGGCGATTTATAGGGTCCAATTATATATATAACGGTTTTGCCCGTACATAACGTATATTAATAAGCACTGTATGCTCAGTGTTTGTCCGAGAGCTTGCGAAAAAAACCTCACAAGCTTACTCGGTCGGGACTCGAACCCACGACCTCCTGCTTACTAGTGCAGATGTCTTAACCACTCGACCACCGAGCTTGCCCGGGTCGGCTGGCCGGTCCGAGTCAAATGAAGCAGCGGGTACCGCGAACTAGTTTTCAAGATGTATTTTTGCGTTGGGGAGATGTTAATTATATATATAACGGTTTTGCCCGTACCCAACGTATATTAATATAAGTTAGGGTCCAAGTTGTGAAGTTACTCGGACTATTACCCACAGTAGGGCTGTAGGCCTACTGTACATGTACATGCATGTTAAGATTGGGCCCAGTTTTCGGACACAACCTGACAATACAACAGAAAAGAAGCTTCTTTCACAAGGCGTCGTACTTTAATTTTTGTTGACAGTAGATATTTACCGGGCTTGTTATCGATACAGCAGAGAGCCGACTTAAAAACTTATTAAATTGAATGGAATGTTGTAAATTCTCAGCTCACGTTCTACGATGTCTTCTTGTTCATCGCGCCATGTATATGTACATTTCTTACCAAATATATTGCGCCCTCTATTGAGAAAAAAACAGCGCCCTCTACCGACATTTTATACCGGGCCAATAATTAGCGCCCTCTCTTGACAAAAGCAATGGCGCCCTCTACTGATTGATAATCAAACTCGTGCAAAAGTGTTGAATAATAGCGCCCTCTACATTAGTCAAGAGCAATAGCGCCCTCTGCAGTTTGGTACAGATAAAAATTGCTAGTATAGCGCCCTCTACAGAGACTTGACTTTGCCATTTTAATCACTAGCGCCCTCTACAGAACCGATTTTTTTTTTCACTCTACATGTTACCATTTTTAAAACCAGGGTTATTCTTCCACCCCGTACTGATTATAAGTTCTCTGCAAAAACTTTCAGGAGAAGAACGTTAAAGGAAAGGGGACATATGGTTTCAATGGACTGCCTCTGACATCCTGTCATATTTAAATCATTAATTTGTATTCTGTGGCTGTTGCTGATTTCCCTTTAAGTTCCACCCCAAAATTTAATTGGAAAATGATCCTGTTAAAATACACTTAATGTCAATCTAATTAATGGGACATCTCCACAAAGCTCTTTTATATTTAACTTTTCTACTGAAGTACTCAACTGCTACACTTTTCATCCTACATACTATGTACAACTGTTATTGTTTTTTATATGATTTTAAGCTTAAATCAACAGATAGAGGAACATGTGCCTTTTCAGATGACACCAAGATTGCAAGATTTAGATAATCTGTAGACCTTTTATGCTCGAATATATTAAGCATTTTCCATGCGCAACTGGACCTGGTGTACCGCAAAGTCAGAATAACGCAGCAATAAAAAGCAGTCAGACAAGAACCCGCCCTTCCTTTTCCAGATATTTCCCTAACTACTGCAAATAAGGATATGAATCTGACATAAATAGATAGAGGAACATGTGCCCTTTCAGATGACACCAAGATTGCGAGATTTAGACAATTTGTAGACCTTTAGTGCTCGAATATATGAAGCATTCTCTATGCCAAACAGGACCTGGTATACCACAAAGTCAGAATTACGCTGCAATATAAAGCAGTCATACAAGAACCTGCACTTCCTTTTGCAGATATTTCCATAACTACTGCAAATATGGATATAAAACTTATACGACTAGATAGAGGAACATGAGCCCTTTCAGATGACACCTAGATTGCAAGATTTAGATAATTTAGATACCTTTTAAGCTCAAATATGCATTCTCTCTTCGAGTAAAGGACCCGGTATACCATAAAGTCAGAATTGCGCTAAAATGTAAAGAAGTCATACAAAAACCTACACTTCCTTTTGCAGATAATTCCCTAAGTACTTCAAATATCGATATGAAGATTATATGAATAGAAAGAGGAACATGTGGCCTTTCAGATGACACCAAGATTGCAAGATTGAGATAATTTGTAGACCTTTTATGCTCGATAATATAAAGCATTCCCTATGCGAAACAGGACCCGTTGGAGCGTGAAGTCAGAATTACGCAGAAATATAAAGCAGTCAGAAAAGAACCCACCCCCTCCTTTTCCAGATATTTCCCTAACTACTGCAAATATGGATATAAAACTTATATGAATAGATAGAGGAACAAGTGCCCTTTGAGATGACACCCAGATTGCAAGATTTAGATAATTTTGAGACCTTTTAAGCTCAAATATGCATTCTCTCTTCGAGTAGAGGACCCGGTATACCACAAAGTTGGAATTACGCTAAAATATAAAGCAGTCATACAGGAACGGCACTTTCTTTTGCAGATCTTCCCCTAACTACCGCAAATATGGATATGAAACTTACATGAATAGATAGAGGAACATGTGCGCTTTGAGATGAAACCTAGATTGCATGATTTAGATAATTTGGAGACCTTTTAAGCACAAATATGCATTCTGTCATTTTACGTTTGAAAACGGTTGACCTATCTTCAAGGCTAAAATATTAAGATCCACGTCGTCAGGTCGGATAACTGACTATCTTCAGTGGAAAAAGTTTACAGATAAATAATTTATTTTCAATCGCCAAAAGGTTGGGATGTTTATGCCATACCATTTCTTTCCCATATCAATTTGTTGGCAAAACTTATCTTTAGAAAAGATAACTTACTTTTGTGAATTAATATTCATTACGATATTCCCTGTAATTTCATTCTTTTAGTTACGTGCAGATTGTTCTTAGGTACATTATATTTAATTTTGAAAGAAGATAAAACATGAAACATGCACCTATATGTACAATCATATTCGTGTGTGGAATTCTCCACAGGATGAATTGTTCCGTGTCAAAAATGAGCTGATGTTGGAGTCATTTTTGCTGTGGTGTGATTAAGGTCATGATTAATGTTTTAAGCCATAGTTTTGAACATAAATGAACTAATAAACATAAATGTCATATGAAGGAAGAGAAATAAACCCGACTCCAACCAAAGTTACGTGTACACTCCCTATATTACTTAAAAAGCCGAAGCCGTTATCAAACAAAGGAAAGCATGAGAGCCTGTAATCAACAAAAACCAACTTCACGCAGCAAAACTTTCACACATTATCCCTGCAAACTTAACAATTAACAACTCACAGTATTAAAAAGGTATTCCACGTGTGCTCAAACTGGGAAATGTGCCGTATCTTTCAACAATGAGACAAAAGATTTAAACAAGGTGGAATAAAGATGGCATTCTCGGCGTGAGAAGTTAAAAGAAATCAAATTTATTTTCCACATTGACATCTACCAGAGTATTAAAACATTATTGTCGATATTTCATCCAACATGTACCCGCTGAAAGAGGAAATGGTGGCTGAATAAAAGATGTTTACAAACAGATAAATCTTAATGAAACATTAAATGGAGTCCTATTACAAATACACCTGGACCAAAAGGGGCCAGTCAAAATTGTTTTCAAGTGTTCCCTTCAGATTTTCCATAGTCACCCAATTTAAAAATTTTTTTTCTCGAATGACTGCTTTTTTCAGTAAAATCTCCTACCTCTCCGCACGCATTCCTTGTGCATCACACTACAGCTGCTATCTGTTGCTGACAGTACTGGCGTATCAGTGAAAGGTTTTACCTAAATATACTTATAGAAGGGGGCAGTTTTGCAACATTGTCTGCGTACCCCAGTACAGAATTGGAACGGCGTAGTGTTATGGAGATCATTGGAAATCACAAACTCCACAAAGACTGAGCTTTCTAGCATGCTCACTTTCTCTATTTTAGTCAGCCTAGACCAGGACACCGAGAAAAATGGAGAAACTAATAAGAATCGAGATGGCTTGCCTTTGATTGAAAAGTGCCAAAAGAATCACCTGAATTTTAGTTTTTAATGAAAATCATGAACTCCACTCATACTGGGCTTTATGGTATTCTTGATTTAGTTAGCCTAGGTTGAGATGGCTTGCCCTCGATTAAAAAAAAAGCCTTAAGAATCAACTGGTTAAACAAAATAAAAAATGTCAACATCAGAGACTGGGGATAAAAACCGCTGTTATTGAGCCTATCGCAAAAGAAGACACGGACTCTTTGGAATTATCCAAAGGAATTAGTTTTAAGTTTGTGCTATGATCATGCACATAAGGAGAGTGCCCCAGAAGTGGGAAGACTGAGGTCACATATAGTACAGAGCGAGGACTGAGCTCACCGTCGGAAGCATCCAAGTCAGCCAAAGAAAGGAAATGACAGGAAGTCAAAGACCAGAAACCATGTTGCATGCATTTCTCGGCTGGAGTAGACAAGGGCAGATCTAAAAACTAATTAGGGGAGGAGCGTTTTGGGGAGGAAGGGAGCCGAAAATTGAGAATTTCTATGACCTTTTACAGGGTGAGGCTATCTGAGCACTTTCACTCATTTTTGAATGAAGAGAAATTAAATGTATCCAAAAAGTTGCCTTTTTATCAGATTAAAAATATTTTGTTCCTTATACTTTTACTATTGGGGGGGGTTGGGGTGGCTATCCTTGTCCAAGCTCCCCCAGGATCCATAGAACATCTGACTTGAGAGTTTTTACTTTTCATGCCCGCTGTATCTTTTTCAGGTTTACTGCCACTGATTGGACTTTGGCCGCTCTGTTCAGTTTAAATGCCAGACCTGAGCGGACCTTACCAACAAGGTCCTCTTCCCCCTGATTCTAGCGCAGAAAATTTTTTTTTAAATATTTAAATTGACCTTAAGACATACACGACGAATAATAATACGCTCCGAATGGGGTACACGAAAAGGTATGATAAACACACACACTTGCTTCACCTACGAAGTGTGGACATTCCTTTGTTCTCTTGTGGTAATTTGACAAAAATGCTCCTTTTTCGCCCACAAGGATAACTCCTTCCAGCTGGATTTTTGACGATTTCCTGGACTGTTCCTCAAAACACTGCGTGGACGTGTGCGAGTCCACACAACGCCATCCTACCCTACAATATGTGGACTTTTTTTGTGCTATATTAGGCAAGATATGGGACGGAGGGGTACCCCCCTTACCTGTCCGATCCCTACACACACTCTAGACTATTGTTTACCTAACACATCCCCCCTAGAAGTCGGTAAAGAATTCCTGAGATTCCGATTAAACAATGACCAAAACATGGTCGGGGGGGGTTCTCTCCGTCCCATATCTTGCTTCAAATGTTTTGTGCAGAGGTCCTCACTATGTATGCTACGTATGTACACCGTGCAATGGAATAACAGCATGACAAGCTTTTACCATGAGAGCTTTTTACATATCACAGCTAAAAAAAAATATTTAAACAGTTTATGAAAACTAAACACTGATGTAGATAAAGTTATGACAGACGTAGATAATGCAATGACAGTAACCAGTCAAAAACTTTCCGCTGAAAGAAATAACTTCGTGAGTTCGAAGAATGGATCCCCTATTAAATGTAATTAAATCGTATTCCTTTGTTGCAAGTGCCATGAGTTTTTTCTGCTTTATGAAATGTGCCGTGCCGAACGATAAGGGTATATAGAGGTTGAGTGCAATGTTTCTCTGTAAAAAAAACTCCATGGCGGTGACTGCATGGCGACACAAAATACTCGCTTTTCGTCTGAACTTTCTGCTGCTTTTGTGTGCCTCTATCGATGTGCATCGAAGCGGAAATCCAAAATTTATGACTGTACTCTGCGTGTCTGCAATCGGCCCGTCTGACAATGCTAGCTCAGCCTTGTTACGCGACCTACGCCTGCTTTCAGTTTGCTGTATAGGTACAATTATATTAATATTCTGCCCGCTGTGATCTACCCGGAAACAACTTGGACAAAAACTTGCGAGTGGGCTGATTTCAAACTTACTTCAAACTGGAGGAAGCATTACAACAACCCATCCAGGATGATCCCTGTAAGGTTAGTAAAACTGCACTGTATGAGTTTAGAACCTATTTTACGCCCGTAAATTGACCGTTTCTTTATAACTGTACATGCTCATGTACTTTTGAAACCGTCATATTTGGGTAGGGAGTGATGTAGATCCATATCATTTGTGACACTGCCAGTTGAAGCCGTTTCTTTAAAAATACATCTTCCTTCAATTAATTACAGTCTCGGAAATTAACTGCGGAACTTCTACTCGTCCAAGCGCTATTTTTACTTTAAAAGAAAATACTCTTTCAAAATTTTGCAGTTATAAATAAACATTGACGGCGCATTTATAATGGCCTCCTGAGGTGATTTTTTTGTATCACCAAAGGGCAGTTTGTTCTACCAGTTGACCATTCAATACCTTTTTGTATTTATATTGATTGAATTAGACACCTCGCATTCAGATCAGCAATATGTCCCAGAATGGCAGTTTCCCCTTCAAACGTTCATGTATATAATAATCAGTTTTCTTGTACAGCGTATATCGACGCTTATCATCATTATCCTTGCACATCGGGCTCACATCATCTGAATATTCCTGAAACATCTCAGCTCCCTGGGGAGTATACTAGCCCAATGCTGCCATTTCGGCGCAAACGGCTAAACATAACCGTGTCTGCCCTCACAGGTGCCCATTTACTCCTGGGTGGAGAGAGGCACATAGGGGTAAAAGTGACTTGCCCAGGATCACAACATGCTGCCACCAGCTGGATCCGGATTCGAACGTACAAACCCTAGCCACTACGCCAAATGCCTCCATATTTCACACATTTTCATTTCCTTTCTTTCCCTTGAACCACTTTCAGAGCGTTTCACTCTGATCAGGGCATTATTTTTTGACTATTTCTAAAACGGACCCAACTTTTGTGCGCATGTCATAAGCGCAATACAAAAACTGTGGAGGAACAGTATTTTGGTTGCTATGAACCTCTTGTTGTTTGGTCCATTGGAGTGCATGTCAAATGAATAAAAACGAACGTGTCAAATAACATTTTACGCACTCCCTGGGTGGTACAATGTACATGTACCTTTTGTCCGGCAAGCGTTTTCAATAGAAGTGTTGTGAGTGATTCAATATGTAAATTTAGGGGTAGTCCCGTATTTTTTGTGAACCGCCTTCCTGCAGTTCACGCATCACTAGACATTTTATGTCAACAGGTTTATTTGAAAGCCAGAGACCAACGCATTTCCCTCCATTAAGCATACGCACAATATGCCTTCAAATAACCAAGGTCTTAACCGCCAGGACGTGGTGCCAACAAGTTTTTCCGGCATGCTTGCGTGCAGAAAGTTTAAGAAGTATAATTTCGCTCTAACGCAAAGAGGTTATACGCCGATTAGTATAATGACGTTAAAACGTTTTGATGCAGGAACCTTTCATTTGTACAAAACAACATCAGTTATGTGAACTCATTATTTGAATTGTTGGTAGACATTGCCACAATTATAATTACTGCTTTTTTAATTGTGATTTTGAGGCAGTGTATGCCTCGTGATATCAAATTACTATGATTCATGCCTATACATGTGATCACTCGAGTTGTGCGTATTTTTAAGTCATCAAAGTGTCGTAAACTATCAAATTACAAAACAGCTGAAAGAACATTTAGAGAAGGGTTAAGCGGTAACTTTTGAATTCAATGAATCCAATGAAATGTTACGTTTACATTTTGCAGAATGGTGCTTTGTCGCGGAAAATTTTATTGAGGCACAAAGTTCCGTAACTTTCACTTCTGGGATCACTAGAAGCGCAAAGGTGGATAACTTAGTTGTGGAAGGACAAGACAAACCAAATGACTACACTGTTAAAAACATTATGACAGAGACTACAGGATGGATAATGAGGTCATTGAATGAGGGCGCCCCCTAGTGGCACATCAAAGAAGGTGGATTTTTCAAAATCGAAATTGACGGCACGCGAAATGCATTTGTCAAAAAGAGCACAGACACATGTTTGGTCATGAAATATTATTTTGTGAAGGATAAAATAATTTATTCATCATACTGGATGTTCTGAGAGGAATCTAGAGATGATAATTTTCCTCTTTATTTGAACTTTATTAGCCTACCTCAGAGATGCCATCTTGCACGAACAAACGCGACCAATTATTTTACCCAATGATAAATATCAACGTCCTTTAACGTCATCAAGATGGAAGTTGATTAAGCCCTATGTCCTCGTATTTCTAAATAGTTGTAGCAATAATCAAACACGAAGGTTTTATTTGACCTACTTCGTTTTCTTGTTTACTTGCTGTCTGGTATTATGGCTTTGTTTAGGAGATTTAGGTTCTTGCACAGGAAAAACTCAATAATTTCTTTTACATGTATGTCTTAATAATAGTTTTAGCAAGATCGTGTAACTGAATGTTTCTTTTAATCAATTATGGTTGTTGTGTAGGATCTGGTGCATGCAACCTTCTGGACTGCAGTAATGGTTTTAATAGAACACCATACTCTCCACATGGTGGATATGATTATGTTTAAGCTTGAATACAAAAGTGATAATATTTTGAGGCCTTTTCCAATGATTGCAGACAGAAAACAATGTACCCTGTGACATCGCCCCTTCCCAGACCACTTCAGACAGGAAATTTACTCTGTTGTCTATTTTGGAACTAGGAAATTACCGCAGAGACAAAGTCGCTTGTCGGCAACATTACTCATGCAGGTCTTGCTCTTCCGAAATACACAATTAGTCATAAATTAGTGATTGTAGGACGTAATGCGTTGCTTTCTTTTCATTGCAAAGGCCATTTACGTTTTAGCAGGCGACATTACGCTCCCTGTTATGTTCCCATAAATGTCCATGTATTGACGATGATGACATTATTACATGCATTAGTTAAGTTCCCTCATTCTTTTCAACCGTCCAATCCAGAGGAGTAGGCCTATGTTATTTGTCCAACAATTCTGTCAAGATGCTGTTATGTTTACGGGCATTTAAATTCAACATGAAACGTAATATCTGAATACCATACCTGTGTTAATTAAGAAGTCGTTGTTTTTGTGGAAATCGTTGTGTTTTGAACAGAGACAGGGTTTGCCTGAGGGCCAAGCGACATCGAACACAACATGGTCTATTGCAAGCCGTGCGATAGCGCTTGTACTGTGTGCTATCATGCGATGTACATGTACACTGTACATGCGGGCGTTCTGCCGATGATGTCATCAAATTAGGCCTAGAGCACGAACGGCCAGAAAGGGGATTTTTTTGTGGGCGGGGAAATGCAGGGTCTTTTTATTCATTTCGGGCTCACGATTAATCGGGTAAACATTGAAAGTCATGATTTTTTGAAATGGTTACGTATTTTTGTAGTGTTTTGAAATACTTCACGTGAACTAAATGTTTTCAATTTCTGTCCACCTTTAATTCTCATTTTCTTTGACCAGGACAAGTTCACAGGCCTACTGTGTGGCGATACTGACAGCTCTTCAACTGGTTGTCTACTTCAGCAACCCGCTTGATGCAGTCAGACTCGACCGGAACGGAGATTGCTGGCATACTTCTCCAGCAGGTGGTAAGTAGAGTGAAAGATGTTCTCAGTGTTGCCCTCTAGAGTTTTGTCTGCTTTATTTTATTTCGGGTCTGTGATTTTCTGCTTCAGCAGCGATTTTCTTTTCACGCATGAACATAGATTAACAGAACTTGCAAGAGGCGACGGCCTGCATTAATTATCAAACCCAGCGGGCAAAAGTCTTCCCTTCCCTGACAGGCCGAAAGGTATACACGTTAACCAGCGACTGACTTGAACGGTGGACTGGTACTCTAGTCTGACTGGAGTGGGGGGGGGGGGGGTTGTGGTCGACCTTTTTCTGATTTTAACTTTCAGCGGCTTTTTTTTCTGAAACAGTGTAATGTATATACTTGAAAGGCGACACGAACATCAACCCTGTTCCCTGGATGTGCGTACATGTGTGACATTATTACGACGTCTTCAGTTATCAGATTAATTACAAGAGATTTTACTCTTCGAAATGACCTTTCTCTATAAGCTGTATCTCATTAACCCTGGATGTCAAACTATGCATACTTTCATGACGTCACTGTAACGTCATCAGGTATCATATTAAAAGAATTAAATTGAATGAAGTAGCACGTCCATATTGAGAGACCTGAGAGATAGTAATTTCAGTACCAATTACTGACTGCCAAGTAGGTCGAATGACACTAACTGCCGAATAAGTCAAATATGGCATTGACTGCCAAATAAGTCAAATGAAACTGACTGCCAAATAAGTCAAATGACACTGACTGTCACCTGAGTTTAATGACACTGACTGCCAAGAAGGCCTGGAAAAATGACACTGACAGCCAAGTAAGTCAATGACGCTGACAGCCAGGCAAGTCAAATGACACTGACTGCAAAATGAATAAGTCAAATGACACTGACTGTCACGTCAGTCTAATGACACTGACTGCCAAGTAGGCCTGGACAAATGGCACTGACTGCCGAGTAACACTGACTGCTAAAAATGTCAAATGACACTGCCACATACGTCTAATGAAACTGACTGCCAAGTATAAGCCAAATGACACTGACTGGCAAGTAAGTCTAATGACCCTGTCTGTCAAGCACTCCTAAGTCAAATGACACTTACTGTAACGTAAATCAAATGACACTGACTGCCTGCTAAGTCAAATGACACTGACTACCAATTAAGTCAAATGACGCCAACTTCAGGGTTATTCGGAAGTGCAGTATTGGGCTTCAGCAGTAAAACAAAATTATTTTGCACCCAGCAAAACACACCAAAACTAATACGAGTGTTATTAAAAAAGGGATCAATGACATGATAACATTCAGGTGCACCCGTTTAAATTAATTAATTTGTGAAATTTATAAATAATAACGTCATCATCCCAGAAATTATTGAAGGGACACATTTCAAGATGATCATATTTGACCCTGCTTTGATTTAATGTACGATTGCGACGTTTTACGTGTATTTACGGTGAAATTAGCCATCTTGCGCCGCTTGGCGGCGCTATACGATCTTTGGTTGGGACACACAGCTGAACCCTTATCGCACCAGTGTAACGGTCTCATTTATCTGGCATGCTCGGATATCCAGGCATTCACCAAACACTGCCGAGCGACCGGAACTAGTGCCCAAATGTATGCGCAGTAAGTCCTGTTTGGTCACTTTAATGGGTGTGCTGAATTCCTAACAACCTCGACTACAGAGGCTGCGTGCGCGTTCGAATTAAGATTGCTCAAGGCGTGTTGGGAAGCAGCGTATGGAACTGCAAGATCGTACCAATGAGAACGAGGTTGCGTGTGTACATGTACTGACCGTGGAAACCTCTCCAACATCTGCACTCATGGCCATAGAGTTGGATATTATATCCAATTCTATGGGCTCGACATATATGACCCAGTATGATTGCACCAGCCCCGATCTCCCAGTCTCATATGCATTCCTTCGTACGCCTAAGCCTCCGCGCGCGCCAAATGCGGGACCACAGCGTACGTAGGCCTACGTACGCAACTGGAAAAATCAGCACGGCGGATAAGTGAGCACGTCGCGGCAACGTGCTCATTTATCCGGCGCGTTCTTCTGGAAATCCGAGCACGCCGGATAAATGAGAGCGTTACAGGGGAAAAAGAGGTCACGCAGCTTCAAACAATTTATCACCGCTGGACAGTTGGGGTGCCTGTCAGAAATTGGGTCATTTGGGGTCACGCACACCTTGTGGCCACCCTGATTTTTATGGCGTGAGGAAGCTAACTGACTTGATCTTATTAGACACACCGAAGAGAACATTCGGTCACTTTTGCTTGAGCAGCCGTGTACCCTGCTCAGTGCCACCATCTTGCTAGGATGCAGCGTGCCCCCTTCTTTCTTGGTTGGTGTTCTTTCAATGTTCAACTTGGCCGATTCTGGAGGATTTCGACACCGTGAAGTGGCTGCTGTACACGGTTGTCATTATTTCAGCGGGGCCATAAGGGAATCCCCTTTTTTCCAAAATGGTTTTTTTTGGGGGGGGGTTCCTGGAATCAGCAAGGTCACCGACTTCGGTGGAATTTCATTCAAAGGCGCCGCAAATAGACCTTAAATATTCGGTCCATATCAATCAATTATTTATGATAATTACTTCGGGGAATATGCGGAGAAAACACATTGGCCTGCTTCTTTTGACAGTGAGGCACAAAATTATTCAGGGGTCAAAGTGGAGAAAGCCACTTTATACTGTAGCTAATTTTGCTGAAAAGACATATTTATATTATTGGCATTTAGCCTCTGTGCCTATTGGTCATACTGCAGCATGATCGCACTTGAAGTCTGCTAGTTTGGGCTGAAAAGTGGTCACAGCTACGTATACATCATTATGTTAAGGCCAATGACTTGTTATGGTATGGCTAATGATAAGTTGGCTCTGTCGATATTGTCTAATCGATTAATTTTCTTCGGTGGCATGATTCATATTAATTTAACCGCACTATACGCATTTGGAGATAAAATTGTATCTATCGATTGTGCCGGTAGGTACAAAATGAAGTTCGGCGTCATCAGCTTCGGGCGGGAACACTTTGAAACAATTGGTTATAGCTTTTGTGTTGTGCTAATAAATGTAGATTAATTGCAGTCTCGTGTAATCGCCAGCAGGCAGGAAAAATCTGTGTCGATTGCCAATAAATTTGTGCTTTGCTCATATAAATAACAGTTTCATGTCATCATCTTTTGGCGGAAGAGATTTGAGACAGTTGTTTATACCTTATACTTTGCTTCTGTTAATTGCAGCTAGTTCCGCGTAATCAGACGGGAACAATTTGAGACAAGATATCTTAGCAATGTGTTGCTTCTAAACATATGCGCTTTGCTCCAAGACCTGAGCCATGTTCAATAAACCGCTACTCAAGCCACAAGGACAAAGAATTAATATCCCATGCGAGTGTTCACCCGGCTCTGATTTTCCGTCTGTGGGTCATAGTCTCATCACGGGGATAATGGAAAATAAAAGTTTCTGCCCCGTACCAATGTGATTGAAATTCTACCGATGGGAGCAAACCCTCAATATTTCATCAACCGTTATGAAACTGTTGTCTTTCAAAGCAGTACTTGGAAGGTAAAACCAGGAATCCAATTCACGATTACAGCTTTGCCTTGTATTTAGTAATCCTTTAGTGGATTGGGGCGGACCTCCATATTTCCACCATACGAGTCCTGTTTCCAGATTTCTGATTTTTAAAATATTTATTCCTGATTGAAATAACTCAGAATTAGGTGTCGAGGAAGACAGCGTGCAGACAGGTCTACCAGCTTACAGGATACTGAACAAGATAGATGGCAGCATCTACATTGGATCAAATGAAACCCTCACGAGGTTGTCCATTGATGACAATAACCAATTATCTGAAAGTCAGGTGGGATATCTAGTTTCATTAGACGGCAATGTGCGTTTGCTGTTAAATCCGAAGGGTGTTTTGCTATTGTACGCCTTAATCCGTTGTCAAAACGCAAGGCAATACCTGTTTGGGGCGTTCTCGTGTAGGCGCGCGGGCAAAAAATAGCAGAAAAGAAAAAAAAGAGAAATTTCAAAATAAAGATTAATGTTTGAAAATAAATAAACAGCTTGGATCTCCGGCAAGAGACTGCATGATCGTCTCTGTGATAAGTAACGCCCAGCAGATATTTTGATTGGCCAGAACAGAGGCACCACTTGGTATATCAGAAATTACCGCTTTCTAAGATCTCTAGGTTAGCGCTGCAGTGTTGACATTACCTTGACACTTCTCGACTACCCTTTGTTCGGGCAGCCGGGTACATGGTGTACGCTACCATTAATATTAGTCACAAACAAAAGCTAGACAATCGGCTGTGTTTCTTCATTTGTCCTTCACTTGATCGAATAAAAGTGGAAAAGGTATACATGTGCATTTTTGGCTAACTTTTATCGGGAAAATGTGCTCTCTGTAAAAATGGTATGTTTGATTTTCGCAAAATTTGTGTCCAAATGACCACAAAACTTTTTCTATAATCTCCTGAAAAGGTTAATTGAGATTTTTAAAAACACATTGTGGATTTTTTGCATTTTTTATCAAGTTGAAGATCGGTACTTTTCAGGAAGGAGTCTTTGCGCACACGGCTCACCACGCGCACGCCAAGTCCATAATAATTATAAGGAGATTATTCTGGACAGCTATAAAATAAAATGGAAGGGGTGCTCGGGAAAATGAAAATAAAATTCTGCAACAAAATCGTTGGAAATATGTCACATATTGGCTTCTTTTGGCTCTCTGACTAAAAAGGTGTTTATGAATGGGAATATGTGTGCTTGGCAGATGTTAAACTGTAGTTTAAGACCGGCTATAAAATGAAAATGGACGCTACTACATGATCAGCGTTTAAGACCGCACGTTTAAGACCGATCAAGCACATATTATTCCGTATTAATACAGAAGCGGCAGATATTTATTTTCCTGAACAAATAAGGTTCTTTGTCTAACCTCTGGGGAGATAACTTAAAACCAATTTATGGAATACGTTTGGTTGACCTTTTGATTACTTCTTATCCATTTCAGATTACGCTTCAGACAATGGAACCAACGCTTGTCGTAAATTGCGCAGCCCAAAATCCAACCAATAAAGAGGTGAGGTGAATTATTCTGGTCATTTAAACGTTTTTTTGAATGAGCTAGCATTTACAATCTTTTAATAAGATATATTAACTTATATTTGCCTACACAGACCGTCTGTTGGAACTTCATACGTATTGCAGAAAGAACAAGTTCGGGTCAACTTTTGGTGTGTGGCACAAATGCGTTTAGCAGGCGGTGTTATGTGGTAGGTATGCTTTATTTTTATCTTCAATTCAATTGGATATATCCTATTTCAAAGTCAAACCAATATTCAAGGTGTCGATCTTAAAAGAGTGTAACACAAGGGTGCCTCGAGAATAACTGATTCAGTGACTGGAAATATGAATCGTAACGGAGAAGGCCTTACGTTTGGATACTACCTATATCTGTAACTATCTTCAACAGTTTTGGCCTTGCTTCCAAAACTGTCGCCGCGTATTTTTTCTCATAAACGCATCAATAGGTATACACCTTCAATGAGCGTTATCTTTAGTAACTTTGATTCCCTTACGTAATGTCTAGCGTTTCTGATTCAATTCCCTCGATCATTGGCTCAACGATACGTTTATTGTAGTTTTGATGATTTCATGAGATGGGATCAATAGTGACTCTGAGCCTCACCATAAATTTTTGTTCATGTTTGATTCTTGATGTCACTCGTAGGCCTATACCGACAAGGATACGTGAAAACAAATTAGCGAGCTTGGCTTCAAGTTGATTGATGGGCTCGTGCGGCGCAACTGGATTTCTTAACGACAGTAGAATCTGACAGTGTCCATCACCTAATAGTAATGACATGTATATGGGACCATTAGAAATCATGCGTATGGGATAAATACCGTACGGGACATGATGGCTAAATCCCAGCTTTATACACTGTAATCAACGGCCATTTTAATTCGATGTCCTTGCGTATACACACGTAGGTTTTTTTTAATAACTGTGCAAACCGGTCATTTAACCACCCAATTTTTGAGCCGCATATTTATCTCTCATCTGCCTTTTTGTCTAACGAAGACCTTTTGACCCCGAACCGATGGCTCATCCAGCCGCAGGGATGCATAACTAATTATGGTTTAGCCACCTTCCCCACGATAGGCCAGGATGGGTTTCTGTGAGGATGAAAGAACGGACAATCGCTAAGACGGAAAAGTCCTCACTTTGCCCACCCCCTTTTGCCCCGAAACATGCTGAATGAGTATGGAATTGAATCATCAGCCGTTTGCGAAGTGATTCTAACTGTCGTTGTCACTTACTGTTGTGGGTGTTCTTTACGTTGAACGTGAGGTATGCAGTCTGATGCAGAAGCTGGGAATGGCTTCACCAAAGTCACTCAGTTCCCCCTTTTTGTTTTCGTTTTGTTTCTGTTTATTTACAGTGCACATCAGAACCACTGAGTTGTGACAGGATCACTGCAAATTCTTCAAATCTCGTCTTTGTTCCTCAGCAAATTGACGTCGCTGCATCGGCAGCTGTCATCAGTAAGCATTTCGTTTCTTTTTTTCAGTAGAGATTTGGTGAACGTCCATTAGAGGACACAACTGTACCTATACTTCGTTCAAGGGCAGAAATATGAAACTTAATGTTCAGATGCTTTTTACAGAATTTGAAGGGTCTGCCTTTGAAGAAGCATTTTCACAGGTATCACGTGGGGAAGTTCAAAGCCATGACGATGAAAAGAACTCAAATCTATCATTTTTTTTATTCAAACCGATATAACTTTTGTTCTTTAATAACACAAGTACGCCATGTGTGTAGAGTGTCTTAATGGGGTAGCCTGCATTTTGCTATGGTGACGGGGGGGGGTCACTCGGCGGGTTAGTTTTAAACACCTACCGTCAGGACTTTTCGGCAGGCCTGTCCCCCCTGCATACCCTCTTGGATAAGGGATGTGTGTGTGCACACCTTTGAGGAGAAATCGAGTATTAAAATCAATTCTGTGTAGAGACTCCACAATCTTTAACCCCTGACATTTTAAGTTTAGAAATCTAACATAGGGAGATCATGTCAAGGGCAGAAATAAGAAGCCGTAATTCCAACTCGGTTGAGGTATTTTTTGGTTAGTTCTTAAGTCACCCCCGCGCGCAGCCCAGCAATTGATAATCAAAATTCGCACAAATTACAAAGGTTTTTAAATACCAGGACCTTTTTTCGGTGTTTATGTCGGAATTAGCCATTACAACTTTTTCTATTTTGATGATTTAGAGAATGTGAATTCATTTTACCAAATATCTTACTCTTAAAAAAGCAGTATAAAAGCAAAAGGTTTAGCACTTTTCCTGTCTATACATCCATCGTAACAGAATAAGTCTTTTGCGAATTAAATTTGAAACAATCTGGTAGAATTCAAATGAACATAGCGATTTGAATTCTCCATACTAAAGATGCTGTTGTTACACCTCGTGATTTGGGGCACGTTTTTGCTTAGCTACATAAGAAGCGCCTTGGCCGCCTTGCACCAATACAATTTTTTTAATGGATAAGAAGTGTATAAATAACCAGTCCCTTCCAGAGATGGTGGTCGCTATGCAAATGCTTGCCCCCAATCACGCGGTATATCAACAGTGTCTTTAGTCTGGAGAATTCAAACTGTTATGTTTATGTGCTAAACGGTAACCCGGTGTACCAGATTGTATTCAACTTTAGCACGCAAAAGGCAATTATCGACACTAATTATGAGTCTAAGTTTCATCCGTGACAACAGGCTCTGTCCATAACTTCTGTTTTAGACGGTGGCTCAGCTGGTATGCTGTATGGTGGAAGTAGAAGGGATCAGGATACGACTTTCAACAGATATGCTTTAAATTCAGACTTGAACATAGCCAACCCTATCACGTTTCAGTTGGACACAGTCGTTGTTGGGATGGGCTTCATCAACGGTAAGGCACACAGAAAAGTGTTTGCTCGCTTTTGTCATTTATCAAGCAGCTCAGAAGAATGTGGGCCCTACAGTCACTTATTTTCAACTTTCTGTGCTAACCCAAACTGTGATTGGTTTATCTGGAGTTCTAGTCGCTATGACATCGAGTATCTCGAAGCAGCAGCGAATGGAGCAATAAACACGCAACAATGATACGAAGCGTAAATTGCCTATGATCACTATTCGATATTTTCCTCCCATATAAAAAGCTTTATAGGTTGGTTTTCAGTGGCTCGGTGGATTGGTCTGGAAGGCCAGTCTTTACGTATATTCGTCCCCTCATAAAGCTCTCCCGAAAGGTCAAACACTTGTAATCCGTCCTGAGTGGCTTGGAAAAATCGTACAGCAATATAAAAATCATTTGTCGCATGGAAGCCATACTTTTACATAATTTCCTTGCATCCTGCTTATCAGTTAAGAGCATTCTTGCCAAACTCCCGGTTGTGTGTTTCCTGAAGAGCACCTTTCACTTGCTCATTGGCCATTCAGGCAGATTTCCTGCTGACACTGTAGCTTTTTACAATTAATGGTTGAGGCAAATTGATGCGATGAAATTTTTATGTACATGTAGCTCCCATGTTGTTTATTCTTTGAAATTGAGAATGTCACTGAAAATTACAGACTTCAAATGAGGAAAGGCCGAACAATCCAGACCATTAGAAATATGGGTTTTTAACTCTTTTCCTGATTATGAATTATTCAAAATTGTGTACTTTGTATGTACAGATCTGTTTCTGACGCTTATTGATGCTAAACTTTGGCCGATATAATGCAAAAGCATCTTGAAAATCGTTGCCCGATGTCTTGTTCGTTTGTATCAGTTCGCTTAATAAAGACATGTAAATGCAATACGTGCTTTCTCTGTCACCTTCAGAGGGAACCTTCGTAGGCAGGCCGTTCGAATACACTCATGATGATGGGCGTGAGTTTGTGTTTTTTTTCTACCGTGAGAATGCAGTGGAATACACCTCCGGAGAAAAAGTGTTCTCTCGCATCGCGAGAGTGTGCAAGGTACGTGGGCCTAATTGTCTGATCTGAACGCGCAAGTGCTGGAATATGTGTCTGTACCATCAGATTCGACAGAATTTAAATTGTGCCTTTAAATTGGAATTGCTGCTTTCACGCGCGTGTTTAGTTGAAGCACGCAGAAAGTATCTTGTCCAATAGCATCTACACTTTAATTCGAAAGTGTTAATGATTTAATACATAAATAATAACTGCGTAAAGACTGCCGTGGAGAGAGTAACTTCCAGAGGTGCCGAGAGAGTGAATGTTCGGTACCCTTCGCATTGTGGAACAAAACATTTCTTCTGTATCAAATGACATTATTCTATCCATTGCTCGAATGCCAAACATAACTGTTTGTATTTTAAACGCTCGACTAAGTTATTTTGCAAACTATATACAGATGGCCATTTTAATTTATCGGCCTGACTTAAACTGCAACAAGCTGTTTTCACTTGCAGAATTAGTTCATACTTTAATATTCACTTTTAAGGATACGTTCCTTTCATTCTTTCAACGCTTGGTGGCAGCAAATGATACGTCTTCTGTAGAAGTTGGTCTTATTATTGGGGTATTGAACTCACAAACTCTGTTCTAATGGCATTCAGATTGTTTGGTGGGTGTCCTCTGCCCCCTGTAACCATTAAAAACCGAAGAAACAAGGTCAGAATACCTTTTTTTAGTCCTTCGGGATGGGGGGGCACAGCCATAGTCTCACAACGGCCCAGCCACAATCACACCCCCCCCGGCCCACCACCACCATGAAAAAAACAGACGTGTCTACAAACACCAGAGAGACTGGACACCCTTTACTGGGTCGTTGACATTGATCTACGACAGTCCTGGTGTTGCCGAGGGCCTGCGATGTAAACACTCCCATTGCGGCACGCGGGGAAGAGGTTTATACACGGTTAAATGGGACTTGCCCAGAGCCCTGACGTTAAAGGTGACCAAACCATATTGTTCTGCATGAACAAAGGTAGAAGTAGATGGGAGGTGGATACAGTCGCCGGAAAAATTTTGTTTGATCATGAAACTAGCAAACAACACATCAAAAATAGATAAAGTTCATTCTGTGAAGAGATTTACCAGCCCTGAGCAGGTGCACGTTGTTCTGAGCATGCCTACGTTGCTATGAGCATGCGCTAGACTGTGAAAAGGGAACAGAATGTCTGCTGCCCCCCGCAACT